>JANTCA010020381.1:4205-24024 GCA_024741275.1 Chironex yamaguchii
GTGCACACTTCCAAAATTTGAATTAATACTTCTTGCTCACTTTCAACATTTAGATCAATACTTGGTGCACTCTTGCAAAATTTGAATTCATACTTCTTGCTCACTTTCAACATTTAGATCAATACTTGGTGCACTCTTGCATGATTTGAATTCATACTTCTTGCTCACTTTCAACATTTAGATCAATACTTGGTGCACTCTTGCATGATTTGAATTAATACTTCTTGCTCACTTTCAACATTTAGATCAATACTTGGTGCACACTTCCAAAATTTGAATTAATACTTCTTGCTCACTTTCAACATTTAGATCAATACTTGGTGCACTCTTGCATGATTTGAATTACTACGTCTTACACACGATCAACATTTAGATCAATAATTGGTGCACACTGGCAAGATTTGAATTAATTATTCTTGCACACTTTCAACATTTAGATCAATACTTGGAGCACACTTGCAAAATTTTGAACTAATACTTCTTGCTCACTTTCAACATTTAGATCAATACTTGGTGCACACTTGCAAAATTTGAATTAATACTTCTTGCTCACTTTCAACATTTAGATCAATACTTGGTGCACACTTGCAAAATTTGAATTAATACTTCTTACTCACTTTCAACATTTAGATCAATACTTGGTGCACTCTTGCATGATTTGAATTAATACGTCTTGCACACTTTCAACATTTAGATCAATAATTGGTGCACACTTGCAAAATTTGAATTAATACTTCTTACTCACTTTCAACATTTAGATCAATACTTGGTGCACTCTTGCATGATTTGAATTAATACGTCTTGCACACTTTCAACATTTAGATCAATAATTGGTGCACACTGGCAAGATTTGAATTAATTATTCTTGCACACTTTCAACATTTAGATCAATACTTGGTGCACTCTTGCAAGATTTGAATAAATACATCTTGCACACTTTCAACATTTAGATGATAACTTCTCACACGCCTGCAATATTTGAATTAATCCTTCTTGCACACTTTCAACATTTAGATTGATACTTCGTGCTCACTTGCAGTTTTTAATTTAATCCTTCTTGCACACTTTCAACCTTCGGATCAATACTTGGTGCGCACTTGCAAAATTTAAATTAATACTTCTTGCTCACTTTCAACCTTCAGATCAATACTTGGTGCACATTCCCAAGATGTAAATTAATACTTCTTGGACACTTTCAACATTTAGATGATAACTTCTCACACGCCTGCAATATTTGAATTAATCCTTCTTCCACACTTGCATTATTTAGATTGATACTTCGTGCACACTTGCAAAATTTAAATTAATACTTCTCACACACCTACAATATTTAAATTAATACTTCTTGCACACTTTCAGCATTTAGGTTAGTACTTCGTGCACACTTTCAGCATTTAGATTAGTACTTCGTGCACACTTTCAGTTATAATTTAGTAGCCCTTACCTCTTTCAACATTTAGAGTATTATTTGGTGCTCATTAGCAATGTCTAAATTGGTACTTCTTGCGCACTTTCAACATTCAGATTAATACTTTTTGCACCTTGCAATATTTAATTTATTAGTTCCTGCACTCTATCAACATCAAAATTAATACTTGGTTCTCATTTGCAATGTCTAAACTAGTAATTCAGTACAACACAATACAACACCATAGATTACTATACAATTCGATTCAATACAACACAATACAACACCATAGAATACTAATCAGTGCGATTCAGTGCAAGACAATACAACACCATCGAATACTATGTAGTGCGATTCAGTACAACACAATACAACACCATAGAATACTACACAATGCGAGTTAATACAACACAATACAACACCATAGAATACTATGCAGTGCGATTCAATACTCCACATCAATACACATTAGTATACAATACGATTCAATACAACGCATACAACACCGTAGAATACCTTGCAGTTCTATTCAGTACTCCACATCACTACAAAGTAGTATACAATACGATTCAATACAACGCAATACAACACCATAGAATACTATGCAGTGCTATTCAATGCTCCACATCACTACATATTAGTATACAATTAGATTCAATACAACATGATACAACACTCTAATAATACACTCATGATACAACAGATCAAAAGTGGGAAAGCACCTGGCTGTACAGGAGTGACAATTAATCTATTCAAAACCCTGGGAGATGAAGGCACAGAAATGCTGCACAACCTACTAAACAAGAACTGGTATGAAGAAAGAATGCCAAGTGACTGGGAAGAAAGTGAAATAGTCCCAATATACAAACAGAAAGGGGACCCGCTAGACTGTGGAAATTTCAGGGGAATCAAGCTACTGGAACATCTCATGAAAATGCTTGAGAGGATACTAGACCGGAAACTAAGAAAGATAGTCACTATTGATAACATGCAATTTAGATTTAGACAAGGCAGAGACACAACTGACGCAGTGTTTATAGTGACTCAGTTACAGGAGAAATACATGGAGAGAAAGAAGGACCTGTACTTCACCTTTGTGGACCTGGAGAAGGCATATGATAGGGTTCCTAGAGATCTTGTGTACTGTTGCCTAAGAAAGAAAGAAGTTCCGGAGAAATTAGTCAGACTAGTGATGGCAACTTACCAAAAGGCCAAAACTGTAGTTAGAACATGTTACGGACAAACAGCTAAGTTTCCAATAGAAGTAGGTCTTCACCAGGGATCAGCTGTTAGTCCGTCCCTCTTTGTGACAGTGCTGGATGTAATTAGTGAAGAATTTAGAGAAGAGCTTCTGAAGGAATTACTTTTTGCAGACAACCTAGTAATTATGGCAGACAGTGAGGAGGAATTACAACAAAAGCGGTTGAGATGGCAAGTGGGCATGGAAAGAAAGGGTTTAAAAGTTAACATAGGCAAGACCGAAGTGATGGTAAGCAGCAAAGTAGGGACTAAAACTACAATAAAGGACGAGAGGGATGTCAAACTGAATCAGGTTGATAAGTTTAAGTACCTCAGCGTAACACTGAGTGAAGAAGGTGGATCTGAACTGGCAGTAAAAGCACGCATAACAGGAGCTTGGAACAAGTGGAGAGAATGTACGGGAGTGATATACGGCAATTAGATACCCAGAAAGCTGACGGTTAAGATCTATGTAACTGTAATAAGGTTAGTATTACTATATGGAGCGGAAGTCTGGACCACGAGGAAGAAGGAAGAAAAGCTGATTGAAACAACGGAGATGAGGATATTACGAAGAATAAAAGGGGTTACACTGAAGGACAAGCAGAGGAATGATGCAACGAGAAGTGAACTTGGCGTGTACAACATTCTAAAGAAAATCAAGGAAGCAAGTCTAAAGTGGTTTGGTCATGTAGAAAGAATGGAGGAGGATAGACCGGGAAGGATGGTGAGCAGAGAGGAAGTGGCGGGAAGAAGAGGGAGAGGAAGGCCCAAAAAGAGATAAATGTATTGTGTTAAAGAACATATGGATGAGATCGGAGTGAGGAGAGAAGATGCCCATCAGAGGAACATCTGGAGGTCGAAGCTAAAAGTGACAGACCCCACTTCAAGTGGGACAAATATCTAAGAAGAAGAAGACAACATGATACAACACCATAGAATTGTATGCATTGCGACTCAATACATCACAATGAAATATTATACAATACGATTCAATTCAACATAGTACAACACCATATAATACTATGTTGTGCGATTCAATACAACACCAAAATTACTATACAATTCGATTCGATACAACATAATAAAATAAAGTACAAGAAAATACTACAAATACTTTGTAATTTCTACCTTGACAAGGCAACTCGTATTTTTAGATGTGTAAGCTTATCTAATGTTTGATATGTCGCTAGGTCAGTGTGTTAAACCGCGGTCAGCAGCGGTCCACCATTGCTCTACCTGCTCGTGGTATTGTGGATATTAGGAACACCTTATCGGAGTATTTGGAGGAGTTTGGTGCCGAAGAGGAGGTGGCCGAGCTGCCTGGTCCTCACGAAATGAAAGTTGAACGGAAAAGATTCTATTTCGATTGTGGTAGGAATAGTCGTGGCTCATTTTTGAGAATTTCTGAGGTAATATATGGTTGATTGATGTATTTTATCGAACATTTTCTTTTTGTGTATTAACATATCTTTTAACACGTGTTGTATCCTTTTTGTTATTGACTGGCTTGCTGTCGGTAAAAATTAATATCAACGCAGTAAAGATATGACGTCACTAGGTTTTTGCATTAACAACGTTGCCTAATAAGATTCAATAAAATATCAATGCATTATTGTTTGTCAGATGGTGTCCTGTTGTTCATCAGTCCTATCAAGCATTTTTGACTGTTCGTTTTGGAATGGGTATTTTATGAAGAAATTAACGACTGAGGACTCCAGAAGGTGGTCGATGGTCGTAATAAGGGGGTAGTCGTATTAAGAGGGTTTTCAAATGAGAAAATGAGTGGGCTTTTGTTCGGGCTACAAAAAAGTGATCGTAACAATGGATTGGTCTTATGGTAGGTTTCCAGACTGGATGAAAGTTGTGTAACTTGCTGTTGTTCGGTACGCATACGATTCATTAGCGATTTTGTGATGCAGGAGGTCTAAAATAAAGGATGCAAAAGCTGACTTAAAAGTGAAAATAGGACCCCCAAACTAGAGAGGACCACTCAAAATAGAGAGGACCCCCAAAATAGAGAGTACCACTCAAAATGCAGATAAAAGTTTCATCTAGTTTCAACGTTTCAAAGTTTCCTAGTTGTTACTTTCCGATGTCGGTCTTTGAATGTTGGATCTCATTGGTGGTATGAAGTGAATTATTGGTCGTGTTGGCATAAATAGGATGCTATATTCTATTTTTGCCCTCACGATGGGGAGGTATGTCAAAACGTAGTTGTATCATTGATTAGAAAAAGCATCGTACAATGTTGTTCATTAAATTCCTTTTGCTTATACCGTAGGTTACGTCAAATTACCGAAGCTCAATTACCATTCCCAGGCAGGGCCTGCAGAAGTTCAAAAGTTTAGTGGGTAAGTATTACGAGGCCTATAGTATGCTGTGTTGCAATATCTGTATGAATGCCCTGTTAACGTATTTTATGTGTATGCTTATAATCCAATTTGTTGTGTAAAGAGAGCGCACGTAGAATTGTAGCATGCCCGGATTTGGATGATTGATTGTTTGCAAGGCTGCTTTATGTGAGTTGTGCTATGGAAGCAGAGGTAAGGTTGTAATAAGCGTTTAGTGAGTTTTGATCCATAGTACCTCCACTTTCTCTCTATTTGCGACGAATCCTCTCAATATGTGGTAGTGCATGACTCTACAGTGATGTCTGTTGTGCGTGAGGTATGTAAGCTCTCACATAAGTTGGTGTTGATAGGTCAGTCTTTGCCTGCCTCTGCTCCGCTTTCCATCTGTTCTTGCTTTGAGTAGTGTACTCTTACAACCACATTTCCCAATTATGTAGCCTGAATTTTAAGCTTTCGTTTTCTGTTAGAATTTAGCAGCTCTCTGCTTTACCCTGCTCTCTTTTAAGACCTCCTCACAATTGACTTGCCGTCCAACGTATTTTGGGGATTCTTCTCAAGAACCACGTTTTTACTGCTTCTAAACTCATTTCCATTGGAGGTGATACTGGCCATCACTCCTAGCTATACGTCAAGATAAAGTAGACAAGTCACTTAAGTATTTGTTTTCCTCGGTCTTCATGCACAGACTTCCATTTAGAAAGATTCTACTAAGCCTATGACGTGCTCCCTTCTCCCTTTCTTCATCGCACCCGCCACCTGTGGTCTAAGATATTTGACCTTTTTTTACCCCGTTTTATCTTCTCCCCTTCAGTAACTGGGGTGCATACTGGAGCTTATTCTTCCTACCCACCACTATAGATTTCGTTTGCTTGATATGTAGTAACAGACCCTTTATTGTACTTGCATCTATAACTTTATCTAGCAGCGTCTGTCAGTCTTTTTGTGAGTTGATCGCGAATACCTTGTCATTAGGATAACAGCAGTAGGTTACGTTGTTTATGCCCAGCGCTGATGACCCCCTTTTCTGACTTCACGTTTTCTCAATATTATCGCTATGCAGGTTCAATAAGTCTGGTGAACAGACACGCCCTTTTCTGACCACTCCACATGTTTTACTAAGTCGCTCATGTTGCTCCACACTTTTTTTCTGGTACTGTTTGGTCCCAGGAAGGATTTCTGATGAATTGTAGGTCTTCACTGCTGAGCTATAAAGCACAACCGAAATGGTCGAAAGAGCCTTAGTCATTCAACTTCGATAATTCAGTCGTGCAATTGTTTGTTTCTCGTTCTCAATTTGCCTCCGATTTTAGCATAAGACTGCTCTGTACAGGTCTATCTGTTTATCATTTGTGTGACAGTATCTGTTCACATTCCTACTGCCTTTTTATAGTATTTTCTCGTTTGGGTACTCTTAAGGCGTCATACAGGTACCAACAAAGAGTTTTTGGTCCAGTGCGAATGTGCCATTGCGCATTTCATCTGTCTTCGAAACTCGTTGTACGTTGGTGCGTTCTCTACGAAATCTGTGATAAAACTCGTTCTGCGATAAACACGTTTTCTGATTTGTGGAAATACGATGTTTAGTTTTAACGGTTACAAAATGGAGGAAGCTAGAGCATTAGGAATAATGTGGGTATAGTGTGACGGAGTTTACAAAGGCCTGCTGACATATATCAAAATATAGACGAGCAATTGTACAAAACAACTTACCTTCAGCCATATATACCGAAACTCACCGTCGAGCTGATCTGCTGATCTTAACACTCCTCTCAACTTGAACAAGTACGACTGGACGGGGATGTACGTATGAGGAGAGCTTGTACTCGTATTTGAACTTATCTATCCTGTCTAATGCGTATTACTGTATGTGGATTTGCGTCATATTGTACCATATAAAGTCTTTTTGTGGTACAAAACTTGAAAATTGCCCATCAATTTGCGACATTGCATTAAAAACTTAAAAGCTTTTATGTAGTTTTTGACGCAATGTCGCTAATTTTCAAGGGGACTTCTATATATAACCATATAAATCTCAGCTGAGTTCTGTGTTACTCTCCCGATTGTATCTTGACTGTCTTTCATTGGATTGCCATCATCTTGGGACTAACACAGCATTCCCGCAAAAACCTACGAACCAATTTCGTGCTATTCTAAAGACAAATTTTGCGGTTTGACGTAAGAAGCTTATATCACTCAGCCCCAGGATAT
The DNA here is from genome assembly GCA_024741275.1 of Chironex yamaguchii. Lineage (NCBI taxonomy): Eukaryota > Metazoa > Cnidaria > Cubozoa > Chirodropida > Chirodropidae > Chironex > Chironex yamaguchii. Next base: position 11,415 of record JANTCA010020381.1, read on the forward strand.
CAGAGATAGGGACAGCCCCTTAGAAATACTGCATGACATTGACTTAAATATTTGCGTTGATAGGTGCTTTACATACATCTAATCAGTATTGGTTGTCTATAAGATGTTTGAGCGAAATGTGCATTAAAAGATCGATCTTTCAAGACATGTTTAATACTATTTTAAACTGCCTCTAGAGCAACTTGGTTTTATTTGTTTTTCTGCAGTTTTGTTAATTTTTAACATGATCTTTACCGGTTGGCAGCTGCTTTTCGATTTAAAGTTTAATCATTCTGGTAGACTGCTGCTTATTACTTGCTATGAATAATTTAAGTTTTGGATCAAAGTGGATCTGCTTGTGTTGAAGTAGTCGCCGAAACCCGAATACCACGCTCATGGCCTAGCCCATTTGGCGAGCGAGATTACTCCCCCTCTAACGCCTATACTGTCTCGGAAGACGATCATCTAAATTCTCATTGAAATCGCTAACTCGCGTGGGTGTAGTTTTCGAGGACGTTTGTAGCTTGTGAGAGGATTACTCCACACATAACTGTGGCTATACCTCGTCAGTGAAATACTGAAGTCTTAAAGTTTGTGCTGATCTCCTACTAGTAACATCATTAAAATTTAATTCACTTGTTTCTTGTATGGCGGCTACTATGGAAGAGCGGTTGCAGCCCATCAATGTTTGAAGAATACCAAAATATATTTGCCAGCAGAAGCTGGTCTCAACTCACTGATATGTTCGCTTACGACGTTACTCTGTTTTTGAAAATGGAATGCCTTGATTTCTATGAAATCACTCAACTGTAATACGAGTGCATAGCTAATTGCCGGCACATTGAAGATAAGAATGATGATCACATGCAGTATTTGCTAAGACGATGACAAGCGCTGTGTATCGTGTTAAATGTATTTCATGGTATATTTAGCTACTATCAACAGCAATAACCTTGATCACACACTAATTCTGTTCATTTACATTTACACTGAATTAGATGGGCGTTCATGCTTTGCGATCAACTTAACTGCATGTTCGACTTTTAAGCTTTTTTGAACATTGGCTTTGAACGATATCTTGCGGTCGAGTATTTTCATGTCGGGCTGTGAGGACTAGTAAATATACCGTTTCTCTGTGTATTTCTGGAATTTAGAGTCGGCATCTCGCTTTATAGTTTCTTTCTTTGTACTTGTTGTGGGTGTGGTAGTGTCAAGGCTGACCAGTTGGAGCTTTTGTTCTGTTTAATGGTTTAAGTTTTTTACCCTGAAGGAATTACGGGCCAGCTGAAGCACTTGAGAAATTTAGTGTCGAAACGGGTGTGGAAGTTTAAATCGAAGCGACTAATAAGATAGGAGTTTTGTCGGCAGTAGCCGTGGGTTTAGCACAGTAGTTCTTGAACCTTTAAACGTGAGCGAAAATGAAAATAACTGTAAATTTGGTCTAGGTAGGCATGGTGGATGACACCAGGTGATGCCCTCCAAGAATCCTAGAATGACTCAAATGAAAGGGACTGACGGAGCAGCAAGTAGGGCATGTAGTTATCCAGAAGGTTTGAGGGAGAAATAGAGGAGTCACCGCAAGGTTATTTGTACGTGGTTTACCCTGTGGCGTTGGGTGTGGCATCGAATAAGACTTTGCCGCTGGTAGTCGACGGAGGAAGTCCAGACTTTTTTGCGAGAACCGAAGATACTTTAAAGCAGAATATAATTAAAGAGACCATTGATCCGCATAGATGTTTGTACAAAAAATTGGCAATTGAACAGGAAATAAAACTGATTTCGTTAAAATCAGTACGTTTTGAAAATAACATGACATTTCCAAAGACTATGCAGCTGCTAGCGGAGATCATCATCCAACCGTAGCGGTTTGAACAACCAAGTTTAAAATACCAGATATGAGGCGAACTAATTAAAAGATGATTAGATTTTATTGATTTAAACACCATGGCCTCATCGTCTTCAGAAGAGCATCGTATTTGATGTTGACTGAGGCAGATCGCGGGTTTTAAGTTGACCTTTGTTCAGTATTTGCTAGCTCTCAGATGATCAGCCAGGTCAAAGGAAGAAAACTATACTTCGTTGCGCCTGTTCTCTTCAAGATTCCCTAGCACTTAAAATTGTTTGCCGTCACGGAGTTTACTTGGTTATCCAGTTAAACCTAGTTTAGCAAGATGCAACAGAAGACCTGAGAAAGGGGATTATCATCATTATCATCATCACCCTTATCATCCTGATCATTCTACTACTCCGCCTCCCCCTCATGCTACCCCTCATCCCCCTCATCCTCCCCTCATCCTCCTCATCCTCCCCTTCATCACCCTCATCCTCCCCCTCACTCTCCCCCTCATCGCCCTCATCCTCCTCATCATCATCACCTTCCTTCCCCCCTCATCCTCTTTAGTCATGCTGGTCCTCCCCCTTATTATCTTGATCCTCCTCCACTTTCTATTCCTCTTAATCATCATGATCATCTAACTCGTCTTCTACCGTCTCCTGATCCTCCTCATCGTCAACCACATCATCCCCTTCCTCCTCACGGGTGGACGGATGAATGGGATGGATGAATGGGATGGATGAATGGATGAATGGGATGGATGAATGGCATGAATGGATGGGTGAATGGGATGGATGGATGGACAATTTTATGGGTAGATGGACGAACAGATGAATGGGTTCGATGGACGGACAGATGAATAGGACAGATGGACGGATAAACCGGATGGACGGATGAATTGGATGTATGGACGGATGAACGGGATGGATGGACGGATGAACTGGGTGGATAACGGATAATGGGATGGGTTTGGATGGATGGATGAATGAATGAAAGAATGATTTGGTAACATTTCTTCTTTGTTTTAGTTTTTGTGTTCCTTGCCTTGCTTTGTATGTTAATATTTATATTAGTGCCCACTCTTTACTTATGTATGTCTCACAAGTTTATTTTTTCTTTTAGTTGAAGTTTCTGACAAAATGCAAGGATAACGGGTTCAGGAATGAGCAACTCGACTCGAGACGGACCGTAATATTTGGATGATGTTGAAAATGGCACACTTTAAACCATAAACCTCGTTTGTAATTTTGGAAGGGGTAGTCTGCTTAAGTTGCGCAACTCTGGATTTCAGATCGGATAAAGCAAGATCACGTGTTCCAGAAAGGAGAGAAGTCTGGGTAACAAACGTTTTGTTTTGTTATCTAGCAACTGGGTTGTTTAATCGCATTTTGTTTTGTTTATGTTTGGTACTGTATATGGGCCGGTGACGTATTTTGAAAGGAGTGAGTTGGTGTTTGTTTGAAGCAGAGCATGTTTATTATTAAGATTTATCCAAATTTCTGCCTTATCGTCTTTCTTCTTAAACTTGGCTCCAGTGGCATGAAGATTTTCGTGTCTTTTCTAGCCTCGCTGTCATTAGATTACCGTATATCTTATTCTGTACACAGTGTTGGTGTCTTTCACTTTTAGATCGAAAATGCACTTTAGGTGTTTGAAGTCTGGAACAAATGTAGAATTTCAGATCGATTTTAAATGGTTCATCTCACTCGGATAAATATATTGCCTATTTTACCATGTCTCTGTCATAGATCAGTTGCGCTATTTGAGAGCCATACTTCACCCCATGTGTGTTACGTTTTTTAGTACTAAAAGGTGTAGACCAAGCGAGGCGTTGTGTCTTGTGTTTTCTTAGATGATAATGATCATCAAATGTTGGGTTCCTTGCATATCTTATGGCTTTACCAATACTTAAAAGTGAGTTAGGTCTAGTAGGTTATAGGGACCCATACCCGTATCCCAGCTAGTGCAGCATCAGCATTTCTATTCTTGTTTACCTGTGTTGTTAACGGAACCCGCAACTTTGTTATTGCTGCATTTTACCACAGACGACATCCCCCACCCAGTGTTAGTGGCGCCAAATTCGAGCTCCTTGGGGCGCAATCTGTGCCGCCAATAAGCCCATCTGCCGCTTAACATTTTTACTTCGTTTTCTGATTGTAAGCCGTTGTTGCCAGGTTGCCATGTTTTTACTACCTCGTTTTTGGTTCTGTGGTCCTGGTTTCGAGGATTCGTCTGGCTTTATTGGATTTTAGCTGCGAGTTCGCGTAGTTTAGTCTAGCTGAAAGATGTGATGGTTATTGGAAATTGGAGTTATATTTTTGTGCCGATCATAATTAATTGTAAACCAGCTGAAAATTTAAAGTTCTTTGGTCAGATTTTTTGTGATAAGTGAAATAAGACAAGGTCAAAGGTCAAGCTGCTGCTAGACTGGCCGGTAGCTACAGATTTATGCATGCGCAGTTGTTTGAAATTGTATTGGTAGTCGCTCTGTTAGTTCCATTCGAGATAGGTAATCACCTAGAGCGCAGACCACGTTGTAGTAGACAGTAGGCACAAAGTGAACCTCAGTTGCCACGTTGCAAGATAGAAAATGAAGTATCACTGATAGTGACCGTTCTCCCTCTTTGGTTGACGTGAAGTTTTCTTCCTTACTCTGGTGTGAAGACAGATGTATTATTGATTGTAGAGAAAAGCTACAGTCGATAACGAGTATGCTACAAAAAGTATTATGTAGCCAATGATAATCGCACTACTAAGGTCGCAAGTTTGCTGAAGGACTGCCCTCTGCACTCAGTAAGTGAGACATAACTTCTTTTAGCTCACAGTTAAGTAGTTTGAGAGTGATTCATATCCTATTTATAGCACAAGCTAATTAATAGCGTGGCAACTGAGCTTCATAGTAGCAATTCTTTGATGTGTGTTGTTTGATAATGAAATAAAATTTCCGTATATGCCTTGTAATTTTACTTCCTATCAAGCCAATGGTTGCCCACGGCAGTTCATTATACGCGACAAACAGCATATAGGCTATCCAGCTTAGAAGAGGATACCCATTCAGTAATCTCTTTCTCGATTCTTATTGTAGTAGCAGCGAGCTTTGCACACACGATACTTAAAAGTGCCATTGCACTGTAAACACGAATAATTACAATCATTATGCCCCATTCCACGAAGTTTAACGTCCAATGAAGCAAGGTCTCAAAAAACCGGGAACGTCAGTCGACAAGCTTTTTACACGTCCGATGTTTTAATTTTTGTGCAAGGAAAACGGTGTTATTGAGCTTTGGTATGTCTAAATAGCATCACCTTTTTATTGATATATCAAAAGTCCGTCACCTATTCCCCCCAAATCTTAAAAACTGCTCTTTCATGTTCCCCGTGTTTTACCCTTAACATTACGTGTTCTTTGACATGCACCAGAAACTTGAATGAGGTTCTTGCTATTCCTGAAAAATTTCAATTGTTCTCCAGTATATAAACTGTTTCTTTCTAGATCCAAACAGCTTTGTGTCCCAAGAAGACCTACAATTTGCATATACTTTTTTCCATTTTAATCCATCCTATAGTTTTTAACATCTACATTGCTAGTGGCAACCACTTTTACTACGAATATTGGCATAGGAGACCAAACGACGTGATATCTTACAACTTTCTATCGTCTAATTATTACAAGGGGGTCCCAACTTAATCGAATTTTTTTCGTGATTATTTACCATTTTTCAGAACTTAAGATAATTAAAACCTGTTAAACCTATTTGACATCCTTAATGCTTCATCCCTATTTGTTTGCGCTTGAGTTCTTTGCAAAACGCACTTGTTTACTTTATTACCATTTGTGATTTAGACAAGATGCCGATTGTCGCGAGATGTTTCAAAAGCACTGTTATCCAATTATCAAGTCGATGGTCACGTGGTAGTCACGTGGTCATGTGATAGTAATATGGTACCTTTTAGACCAATAGTTCTTCACGAGACGTCAACGTCGTACAGTAGGTATCCATTTTTCTCATATCCAATGACTACCCCCAGAAACATACAAATTAATAATAATATCAAATTAGTGGCTGTTTGTTTTATATTTCATTCTTAAGCAGTATCTTGATGCTGTCTTGATTCAGTATCATATTTCTTGTTTTTCTTCCTCAGTTTATTATTAAGTTTTATTTCGGTTGAGCGATCTAGCAATGCAGTATAAGGCAGATGCTTACTAGATGCGCTGTGATAAATGTGTTTTAAAAGTATCAGTTGTGTATTGTACTGTTTGGATCCTTACGCTCTTGCTACCTTAGGTGTATTTAACACTTTTCTCGTAGTTTTTGTTTTTTCCTCGTTACGTTTCCTTTTCTTCCCTCCTCGTTTTCATTTTCTCTCGTTCAGATTTTCCTTGATTCGATTCCAAGCCTGAATTTCGGCTTGCTTATTTGCGTGACTATGATGTGTTAACAAATCTGCGCCATGTTCATATGTGGTTAATTAATATCAGTTCTTCTTGAATATATTTCTCCAACTCGAGTGCCTAACGGGATGTTTTAACTTACCCTTGCTGTTCAAAGGCACGCGTGTTTTTAATTGGGGTATATTAAGTAACGCACTGTCGAAATCAATGTGAATACAGAAGCTGAATATTGCTTGCGTCCATTTACTACGATTAGGAATATCTTTAAGTGAACCACGTTCACCAGGTTGTGTAAAAATCGAGGTATCTTTAGAACGTATCACAATGAGAGAAGTGTACAGGATCTCCTAGAGTCGACCGAGGTAAGAGTGCATCTAGTATAGTGTCCTCTACTGCAACTAAGATGGCTAGGCTAGCACCCTAAACTAGATCTGACGCTACTTAATTGACTATATAGAGACGAGAAGAGGGAGAGTATATTTCAGTGAAGCGTCGTAACATGGCATGATGCAAAGACACAGCTTATGTATTCGTTTTGATTTGGATAGTTCCATCCTTATCAATTAACCCACCGTGCTTTTAAATCTGTTGAACTTGGAAGAAAAAGACTTCTTGTCATCCCAGAGGTAGCCTAGCTGAGTGTAGTTTGTTATTTTTTCATTTCAGTTTACTATGTTATATTGCTGACGAAAAATCTCTTGTGTTCTGTAATTTTGCAATGAAATTATGGTTTCTTGAACATTGTATCACTGTTACCGGTGTTAAAATATATCGGCTGGTTATCTTGTCAGTGATCTGGGTCTATGAAAATAAAGCAAAGGAGGGGATATGATTTGAAGTTTTTCTCTTTGCCTTGTATATTATATAATACCCCATATGATACTCCATCTGCCAACAAATTATGTAACACGGGAATGCTTGGTCCTAACGTGTGGGGTTGTGTGTTGGTTTTTTTCTTGGGGGGGGGGGTGGAAGCCTTGGGGCTCAAGGGATTTTTTACGAAGACCTTACCCTTCTCTTAGCAACCTTATTCAGGGTTTTTTGTGCAAATCTCACGGAACATCTCTTCCGAAAGCAGGAGGTCGCCCGCCCCGGTCTATTTGTTTATTGCGTTACTAACATTTGCTAACATCTGTTGGCAATGCCAAGATAAGTACGAGTGACAATGTGTGCTTCTTATTTTGCAACCATTAAAGGGAAGATGAGCTAAAACAACTGCGACGACCAATTTGCTTTTGTTCTTTTCTTTTCTGTTGAGATTTTTATTGTAGTGTTCCCATCATTCGGTAATTGCTTCACTGGCCGGGATGCGTCAAAGTGCTTAAATTAGCATTGCTCAAGCTTTGCGGGCCCAGAAGGTGAAATACTGCACCGAGAAAGAGGAGGGACAATTTCTCTGATGCTAGACAATTTCTCGGTCACGACTAGCATTGCGAAGTAAATGTAAGCATGTATTGTCTAGCATAATAACACATTTAAGGGGAATGGAAGATTATATATTCACCTTGCATTCAGTAAAAGGTGTGGAAAAACAATGGCATACTTGTACGATTCAATGGATGAAATTAGGAGCCCTAGCTCTCTCGGGACTCAAGCAAAAGTCTTCTGTGCCATACATCTACTAATACAAAAGTAGATTTTTCTCTATGAATAAGTGTCTTTGATGGTGTCATACTCATCATTAAGCATAGCAAGAGTACGTGCTGCTAAGAAGACCACTGCGAGAGTGGTCTCTTTGTGACTTGACCTCGTACGTTGACAGTTATTGCATCTCACATCCCTCACCTGGAAAATTGTCGTTTTCTTAACTTTTCTTCCATGGTTCTTACAGGCAAGTTAAAGAATGTAAAGTAGTAGGAACCTGCTTTATAGACCTTTTCGGTCTGACGTCATACGGCCCGTTTTCAATGACAATTAACTTGATCAAGGTGAAAACAAAGCAATTCCCTCGCAATGAAAGGTATGCACTTCACTGTTACACTCTTCTGCTTTGATCGTTTTAAAGTAGGTCTTGGACACAAATATTGAAATTTCGACACAAAACAGCTTTAGGGGAAGATATAAAAACTACAATTTAAAACGTTTAGCATTAAGATGTGTAGCTTTTGACCTGCGGTTTGGACGATGATTACAAAGAAAAAAAACCTTTTTGGACTCTCGTTTGATTAGAGGTAATTAGAAGACGTATATGCTACTGAACGTGTAGAAGAGTGTAGCAAAAGACTTTGAAATAAACCGAATCAGTGCTTTAACTATACATTGACCATCCTCTACAAAGAACTCAATCCACTGCATACAGTGTGTCTAACAAAATGAATTGTAAATCGCCTCGAAAATTTGCGACATTGCGCTAAAATCATACTTAAAAGCTTTTTAAATGAATTGTAAGTGCTTTAATTTGATTGTATGATATTACTACTATTTGATCCTAACACATTGATCAACTTTTTTGCAAGGTAGTGCTCGCAAATACTTCTATTGTGTTTTATGGTCAACATTTGGAATCAAATACTCTTCAGCATTTAATAGGATCAAGGATCAATAGGCCAACTTCGAGGTATTATAGAGTTTAACTTGTTTTTGACTAGCTGTTTGTAGATCAAATTAGAAGCGTGATTCTGTACATTAGAAATAAGTTTGAATATGGTGTCTATAGGTAGAATTTCTTCAATACAATTATATCCATGAACAAGCTCTCTTGGTCCAAGGCTGCAATTGATATAGCTGAGGCTTTTGTTAGTGAGAACTCCTTCAGACCAAGACGAGTTTGAATGAACAAGCATTTCTGATGCTTGAGCCTTTTGTTCCTCAAGACTTTGGTATTGCTTTGTCATATTCATAAATGGATGGTTAGGTAAGTTCTTCTCAGCATCAAAGATCTCTCGATTAAGCAATGTAAAATCTGCAAGAATTTGACAATGCATCACGAAATGTTCACTTATTCACGACACCACTGTGTCAGATGCAACATGAAAAGTTTCCCATTTTTTCTTCTCCACTGCAAGAAAATGAGTAGCATGTTGGAAAGCTTTCACCTGCTCTTAAATTTCCTTTTATCAAGGAAGCCTCCCCTTCTAGCCCCTCTTTCATGCATAATTGTTGCAACTTTCAAAAACTGAATAAAACTGGTGTGAAGTAAACTTCGCCTCTAATGTGTGACCCAGTCGAACAGACGTAAGAAGGTCAACTCTTTTATAATGCAAATATGATTATATTTGATTAACAAAGTTTGGCGAAAGATACGGATGGTCAATATACTCGGGAATAAGGTAAGTTTATCTTCTAGTCCTTGGCATCAGTGACTGTTTCATTACGATGACTGGCAGTTTCATTATGGAGACCCCAACTTCCTGAGTGTTAATAAAACAGTTGTTTTACAAGGAAGACATTTAGATGTGACCACCATTTTGTCATTGAGATCATTTGGGGTCTACGACGTAACATTGGTTAATTTTTGCTTTTCTTTTACTTGTACATACGTTTGTTTATGTATTCAGAAAAGAAGCTGCACAGTTTCTCTACAATGTCAAACAATGATTTTTGCCCCAAAAGATCAACTACACGGGCTCCATAATGACGTGGTTGCAGACCAAATAAATGGCCAAATTTGAAGGCATTTTGTATTCTTTTTTTGAAACAGCAATTTCACTCCTTTCTGTACTCTTTCATTACAGACGCTCTATTCAAAAGACCTTCCTACTGCACTCCTCAAACGTATAGCTCGTTTTTCTTAACTTCTCTTTGGCCTATTGCACTCTGTGGACTGAAATTACCCGCTCACCTTGACAGTATGCCAGGACAAGTACAGCTAGTAGTATTGCTAGACTTAAATGTATTATTTCAAAGACTGTATGTCTTCATCTTTCATGGGTGAACCCGCCCACTCTTTTTAAGATATTTTTAAATTATGAGTACTATACATCACCTTTGGCAACAATTAGCTTTAACAGGGTAGCATTTATGTATGAAAAAGTTCCTGTAGCCATGGTGTCGCCTTTGAGTCAAAATAAGACTTGGGAAGCCCCGATCCAAGTTTCAATCTTGCTACGCATTGAATAAATATTACGTCATTTTAATGCGAATGAGTTGCATTTATCTCAGGAAAACAAACGTTAGGAAGATTTAGAACAGAATCTAGTGCAAAGTATGAAAAACTAGTGTTTCCGAAAATGTTCAGGGTTCAAGGGCTTATAAGAATAAGGGGTGCTCAAAATTGTAAGGTTGGTTATGGTCGTTCTAGAGGAAGGGGTGCCACATACCTACGCATTATAAGACAGCCTCTTTGTTTGGTTACCTAGTCTACTAATCAAAGTGATGGTATCGCATTTTTGTTGCATTTAGGCATTGTTGTTTATGTAGTGCTGTAAATATGAAAATTGTAAGAAGAGCAGGTGATACAGATAGAATGAAGTAAAAGGTCATACAGAATTTCTATAAAAGACAAAAAGGACGACTATGCGGCAATTTTTCCAAAAAATCCAACAAATCTGACATCTTTCAAAAGCGGGTTGTTTGTTCATCTCTAAGTGATAAGAGTATACGAAGATCTCTTTGTCTTTTTGAAAACTTCACTTTTGTTCTGTCATTATTGTCAGATGAAAAGCTTTATGAATGATTTTAATACCCAAGAAAATTGGAATAGTTAATTTGGCATGAAAACTTACGTAGGCGCCCTCAACCCTGTCAAGCCCATAGCTTTTTTTCTTTCCGTTTGTGTCCGCTTTCATTGTCTGTCTGATGCTGGTCTTTTTGACTTTTGTGATTCATACATGAAGTGGTTACGATTTCATTACGAATTTCAAATATGGCAGAAGCCGAAGACGACGTTAACCTTGAAACTTTAAGTGATGCTCAGAGAGATTTGCTGCACCAGTTTCGGGTAAATCAAATATTTCAATCTTTTTCTGTCTTATTGTAGTATGTTTTTATTGAATGGCAGCCAAGGTTTGTTGACTGGTAAGCTGAAACGATCTAGGTCATGTCTTTAAGCGACAGGTTACATTAGTTAAATAGTTTATTTAGGATAGTAGTTTATCAGTTTATGTCATGACTCTCTTTATGAAGATTATCCTAAATATCCTAAATATCCTAAATAGTTTATTTAGGATAGTAGTTTATCAGTTTATGTCATGCCTCTCTTTATGAAGATTATCAGCCTGGTCCTTATATTTACTAGTACATTACGTTTTCCACATGGCTTATCAATTACTACTGTATTAGTTAAATTATAGTCGAACTAGAAGTTAGGACTAGCAAATCAGTAATATAATATAATGTCATTTTAGTTTTGGATTTCGCGTACAGTGTTTTGTTTTGTAGCCTGCCAGTAGTGCTTCTAATAGCTTGACGAATGCTAATGATTCCTGTCGTAAATTCTTAAGGTTGTAGATTAATACCTGAACTTACAAAGGCATTTGCGCAAAACACTTTTTTGTGGCGAGTTGCTTAGGGGCTCATTACACGGAGATCGAATCAACGTCTTTTCTGTTTAATTTTAAGCTGAGGATTTTCATAGCCTTAGTTGTTTTGAGAGTCATCTTGTCTTTATTTACGACGGGAAAGGTACCATTGACCAGTGGGTACCTGCCCTTTTGCAATCTGAATATACTCATGTATATGTGCCAATTTACCAGGGTCAAATTTACGTGTTGTGGGGCCCTGTGCCCAAAGTTGGCCCCGTGTGTCACGTGCATAGTACTTGACACCCTGCTAGCATGAATTTTTTATGAAAAAGGCCACAAGATTCAGTCATAACCAAACAAGTTAATATTAATTAAATGGTTTGCTAGGTGAAAACTCGAAAAAAACACAAATAAACTTTTACAAACATATTTGGGTTACATATTTTGCATATTATATTAAATATATTTTACATTTCGGTGCAATCCCAATAAAACTACCCCTTGGCTTGTTAATTTTCTCACTGTCTGGCATTTTTCTGCAGACATTAACTAAAAATCAGGTTTTTATTCACCCCCCTCTGTTTAAACTCCTTGTTGACCGAGTATACAAATTGTGGGGCATTCAAGGTACAGTAGTGCCATAGACCCTCAGTAATCTTGGTCCACTGTGTTGCGATTATATATATATGTAAAGCACTGTGTCCGTTGGGATACTACACATCTGACACCCATGAAGGCTTAAGCCGAAACACTGAAAGTGTTAATGAATTTCCCCTTACCCACCGCTGTGTTTCGTCTCCTAATACCAAGGACTTTGAAAGTCCTTCACCAAATCTTTGTGCTGTCGTGGCACGGAGGTTTGAGTGTTGGATTTTGAGTCTGAGGGTTACCAGTTCAAGCCCGGTCAGCTCCCACATAGTGTAGCTATTGTGGTAATGCCCACTCTTGACAAATATATAAAAAGCACTGTGTCTGTTGAGGTATTACATATATCTGACA
>JANTCA010020392.1:0-16359 GCA_024741275.1 Chironex yamaguchii
ACTGATTCTCTGTTACTCTGAGTTTTGTGCAAAAGCACTTGTCAGACAGACTATTTCTGAATTGCATTCCAATATATATTATAGCCCCACTCTCTTGACATATATTTGTCAAGATTAGAGCACTACAACCATAGCCACACTAAGTGAGGGCCAAGCAGGCTCGAACTCAACCCTCTGACTCAAAAGCCAGCATTCAAACGTCTGTGCATCATTGCACAAAGACTCAGCAAAGGACTTTCAAGGTATGATGGGACTTGTGTCTGTTGAGATACTACATATAACTGACACTGACGAAGGCTTAAGATAAAACACAGAAAAAAATATTGAATTTCCCCTTATCCACCATTGGGTTTCGTCTCTTATACATATTTCCACCCGGGATGATGGTAACGGTATGGCTCCTAGTAAGGGTTCTACTTTAAATACCTTTTATTGTGACCCATCAGATAACAGACAAAACTTTACCTGCATTTAAAAAGTGTATTCCAGCCTGAGTCTAGCCAAGTGGAAGCCACATACACTTAAGTCAAGCTACTGGCTATGTAAATGGAATGTAACATGTAATGTAGCCCTTACTGGTTGCCGCTAGTTAACATTTTACCAGTACAATGCAGTTTAATTCTAATCCATGGCATCATAAGCTTACACTCAATGTTAGATAACTACATATGCGAAAGGTGATGCATGTGCTGGGTAAGTGTTACTACTTAATTTCTGATAATATTCTTGTAAAACATAGAAGTGTTAAAATAGCATACCACTGTATCTACATGCTATCTTTATGCCTGCTTGTTACACACTACTTGTATTGAGACTTTCTGTTCTGAGCCAATGCATTTAAGGCTACTTTTCAATAACTAAACTGTCACTAAACACATGTAGATTTTAATAACAGTAGGTCAATTCATTAATTGCTTACTTCCAGTACTCGATTTCTATTTTGAAGCCCAAAAACTCTTTCTTGCAGAGCAAATATCTAAAACAAAGAAGGTAAAAATACAGTTAAATTTAACATTGAAACATGAACAATTGTTAATGTCATGGAATGTATATGTCATCATCAGACACTATTGTCCACTTGGTTGAAGTCAGATACGCTTTCTCATTAGACTGCAATAAGACCAGGAAATAACACTGATAATCAAACTTGACTAGTCTGACTTAATTGGATGCAACAATTTTTCCTGTGATTAAAATCAGGCAAAGTTGACTTTAACCAGATAACAATTAGGGTATACATAACTTTGGCCACAGAGACTCTAGGCCCTCATTTAAATGAAATAATATGTTAGTACTAGACCTATCTATTCTTAATACATAATATCACAATTTTACAATGTGGCACTGTATGTCACTTAAAAAACTACCAAGCAACTGTTTCCGATTAACTATGGTCATCTTTGAAGGTTGATCAGCTTGAACAGGAAACAATAATCAAGAAAGTAAAAATAAATAAATAGTAAGTGTTCTTCAGTCTTGTGCTGAAAGATACTTTTCCCAAAAATACTTTATGTTAATAAAATCTATCTAACCTGTTTTCTTTGCTCTTCCTTTTCCCTTTTGTTTTCTTTCAATTTCTTGATTTCCTCCTCCTGCTCACGACACTAACAAATATACGAGTTATATGATTAATAGTACTGAAACCTAATAAAAAACAAAACACATATAGATAATATATTCCTATTCATTCCACAGAATCCAGGTACTAAAACATAAATTACATTCCTTGTCAGTAACAATGCTTGTATGTAAACATATGCACTAGTACTTGTGACACACTCTGCAGGTAAAAGTAATGTATTTACCTCAAACATACACAAACTACATTTACACAACCCAGGTTTTATAAGGTCATTTCACAGACCCCTAAAAGTATAAGGAGCTATGCAGCAAAAGTACATTAACATTTTTGGCTTTTGTCACAAAGCTATTGCAATGTCAATCATAATTAAGTGAACTTGTATGGAAACCAGTAAAATGAGGTATAACTAAATGAGGTATAAATATATTCTGCAACATAGAACAACAGTTACTCAATGCCTGGCACCAATGCATGTAAAAATTATGATCTTAACCACAATGCAAAGAGACATAAATTAATCCACAACTCAATTGAAAACCCAAAGCTACTCACTATAGTTTCCAGTGTTTTATTTTCATTATTTGCCTCTTCTACTCTGTGCTGCATTGCTTGTATAATGTGCTCACAGTTACTATTGGTTTCACAGAGTTCAGCTTTTAGTGAATCTATGTGGTCTTGGTTCTCCTTGCAACTTCTAACTAAATAACTATTTTTTTCTTCAAGTTCACATATGCTTTTATCTTTTTCATTCAAAGTATCCTCACAGCATTTCAATCTAGCCTCCACTGCAAGAAGGTCCTCAACCTGTGATGATCCAGCATTTGTAGCTGTATTCTGATTTTCTTTAGTGTCATCATTGGCATTTGACCTCTCCTTTATTGGTCCAGACTCAACTACATGGTTACTTGTAACAACATCCTGTTTTTTTTCTTGCCCTGTGCTAGTTTCCTTATCTGAAAGTATGTTTACTAAAGCCATAAGTAAGGATGTGTTCTTCTCACGCAGTTGAATTGTATACTTTTGCAACTTCCTAACTTTGTCTTCCAGAGCTTGTCTGGCAACCATGGGTTCTAAAATACTTGTAATTCTTTCATGTGTCGTCCCCTCTTCCAAAATCATACTTAGCTGATTTACATGTTCTTCCTTTGTGGCACATTGCCTTTGAAGCCATGCCACTTCTTCTTCCAGCTGCTCACACCTCTAAAAGAAAGTAAAGTACCGTAATAATCAGGCTAAGTTTTCTAGTGTTTGGAAAATTATTCTGCTATAATACAAAAGACAGGGGTCACTGTTGCTTACAGCCACACCTAAGGGTCACTGTTGCTTATTGCCACACTCATTGCATACACGAGATACTTCCTACGTATTCTTATGGATACGATACTAACACATGTACTGACTCTGACAATATCTCCTTTTTAAGTAGGTTATTTAAGTATTGGACGCGCTGCCAGAGATGCCAAAGCTAAAGCCACATTGACAAGCTGTGTGGTCCTCTGAGCGTTTACGAGACATAGAATTCTCCATCCTCATTGTAAACTAACATCCAACCTGTGCCACTTACCTTCCATATTTCTGCACCCTTTGGAAGCTGACTATCTTTGTTCAAGCATTTGTATAGTCGGACATTTTCAGTGGTCAACATATCAACGAGTTGCTTCATTGAACTTGGTATGAACACATCCGTTGTTAGTTTTGGACTATTGGAAGTGGTGTTAGACTTGCTATTACGTAGTTTAGTCAGTGCCTCAGCTAACCGTCCAGCTCTCTGTTCTGCTCTCTCCATACCAAGTTGAAAATTGTAAGCTGTCTCCTTCAATCTTTCTATTTCCTTTTCCCGTACAGCGAGCATCCTTGCTAGGCAGACCCATCCTGCTTTTTCCCGTCGTAGCCTTTGTAATTCAATCAAACTCCCCATTAAAGCCTCCCTTGTCATTTCACGATCTGCAACTTTATTTCCTTCCATTTCGTCAAAGTTCCACTAGTTTGACCAGTACGCCATTTTGTGATCAGCGATAAATGTATATAACGAAAAGGGGCTTCCCAGCTCGAGGCTTTAACTAATAATGACGTCAGGGGACTTGCTCTAAAGGTTCCCATTCAGTTCCGTGAAAGCTTATTGATATCTACTTCGAAAATTCCAGTGGGTTTTACCTCGAAAGCTATCAAATACATTAGAAAAATTTTCCTTTCCATGTGCCCTGCAAGAAGAGTAGATTAATTTGCTTTAAAATAACTGCACTCTGGTCTCTTAAGAGGGTTTCTGCCGCACAAGAGGGTTATGACTGAAATACTTTTACAACGTTATTTCGGAGGCAGCGGCTAATCTAAATCAATATTCCGCACGATAACTATACTAGAAATAGTCATTATATGTGTGCCCCAAACCAGTTTGCAATAACACGACAGTGTGACTACACTGCTGAGATCGTTCTCATCAGAATTAATCCTGGGCTGTAATGGTTAAATTTAAAAGATACAAGACCAGAGTTACATCTGGGGATGGTCTTCTCTTGAGCTAGAAACCAAGGCTATTTCTGATAGTTCACAAAGTAATAAAGGAAACGTGATGTCACCCATGCCGGTGCCAATTACATTTCTAGCTAATTGCCCAAAGCGGAATATGCTCTGGACAATTTCTTCTGGGATCGACCTATACTAATAGGAGCTACTATAGAGTCCCACGAGCAATTACTCGAAGACGGAACGAAAACTTTATTAACAGAGGAATCAAGATCCCGAAAACTAATCCATAACAATGCTGTTCAAGTTGTTTAATCGTGTATTTACACTATCGTTGTTGCCTAACGTTTTTGTTATGTTGGTCCATGGATCATGCCAACAGCCTTGCTAGGATGCAACCTTGTAATTCAATACGAAATATTCAATTCATGGTCATGATTTTTTGCACGGAGACTATGAATTGCATAATGACAGTCTCACTTTCAATCAGAGGTTCTTATGTAAAAACGTACGATTACTTAAAACTGACTCATATGTATTAATAATAGCATATTCAGAAATTTGTACTATTTTCATTGGCTGATAAATTTGGACTACAGAAATCCAAAATGTTTGAATAAGGAATCAGATTTTGTATTTTAATCGCAATTTTTGGATGTGTTCAAGGAGTAATTGAGTGTAATATTTGAGGGTCTTCTCTTTATAAGTTAGTTTTATGCATTGCAAATACAATCAGCGATCGTTATGGCTTAAACATATGACCCGCCGAGCCGGATTTGCTTTTTATTACTGCAAAAATGGAAGAAATTACCAAAAAAAGGAGAACAAGACGTACCCAACGTGATTATTTGCTGAAGCTTTTAAAACAATTTCATGAGAAGAAGGACGATGTAGGAAAAGTAAAATCCTTGTACAAACAGATCAAAGGGAGATTTGTTAAACTTAAGGAAATCAATGATAAGATATTGGAACTTTGTGTCAGCTTAGATGTTATGACAGATGTCGAAGGAACTGCAGAGGAGGCAGATGAAGCAGGAGCATTTGAACTGAAAATTCAGGAAGCACTTACAGAGATCGAGGAGTTCCTTGGATGTAAAGAGCAAGGAAGTACAAAAGTAGTAAAGAGAAATCTTGATACAGTGTCTGACAATACGGTAGGTAAGAGACAATCTAAGGTAAGGAAAAAATTCCCGATGCTTGAATTAAGTAAGTTTTCAGGACGCCCAGAGGACTGGCAGGAATTCTGGGATAGCCGTAAAAGTGCTATTCATCAAATCGATGAGCTGGCAGTAGTAGATAGATTTTCATATTTGCAATACTACTTAGAGGAACCAGCAAGAAACGTGATTGCAGGATTGGAACTTTCTTAGCAGCTTTGGAGCTGCGATGTCAAGATTTGCAAAAAATGTGATAATTAGAAGAGTCAACATTCAGGCAATGATGGAGGTGCCATCTGTGCTTCATGAACGGCAAGTCTCTAAATTGAGGAACTTATATGACAAGTTAAAGACGCATAATCGAGGACCGGAGTCTTGGAAAGTTGATAGTTCAACTTACTCTACGATTGTTGTTCCTATTTTATTTGAAAAACGTCCTGAAACCATACGAATTGGTATGATTTGTAATAATCATCAGTTTGAAAACTGGAAAATGGAAAAGTTTCTGGAGGCTTTCTGAATGGAATTAAATGTCCTTGACCATGATATGTTATTACAACCACCAAGGGATGCTGAAAGGCAGATACAGAGGTTGCAAGGGAAGATCCCAGTCTCAACAGCCAGTTCCTTACACATGGGAAGATCAATAAGAAGAGACCAAAGATGCTGTTACTGCCTCAGTAACTACAAGGAAGAGGATTGTGCAAAAATCTTTCATGCAAATGAAAGGAAAAGGCTGTTAGCTAAGCATGGTAGATGTTTCCTTTGTTTATGTAAGGTTCATAAGGTATTTAAGTGTAATTCACAGCAAACTTGCACTTATTGCAAGGGTAGGCATCATCTTACCATATTTGCAAAACAAGGCTTGTCTGATAAGGAAACAAGTAAAGTGAGGCAAGAGGGAAATAGTGGTGATTCAACCACCATTGCTTGTGTAGGAAATGTAAGTAAAGGGTGTAGAACAGTCCTTCAGATAGCACAAACTGTTGTAAGTGGCCTAAAAAAATGTGTTGTCGCATCCTCTTTGATAGTGGATCGCAGAGAACCTTTGTAACTAGAAGGGTGGTGGATCATGCAGGACTGCGCACACTGCGACAGGAAAAATTGGCAATAAAAACGTTTAGCACTGAGAGGGCTCAGTAAAAAGTAAGAGATGTAGCAAATGTACCTTTGAGCCCCCTAAAGAAAGAGGATGTATTTGATGTTGAAGCAGTAATAGTAGAAAGAATAGCAAAAGTATCCAATGAGAATGTAGCACTGATAAAGTACGATTATGAACATTTGAAAGACCTCTGGTTGTCAGATGACTCTTGTAAAGAAAGCCTTCTAAGTGTTGATATCCTCTTTGGAGTGGACGTCCTTTTGGATGCTTTAGGATCCAAACACAAGGCGAGAGAAGCCAGGAGAACCAGTGGCTACAAAGTCAAAATTTGGATGGGTGCCTTTTGGGCCCTTGAGAGGTGTGTGAGAAGGTCCCCTTGTTATGACGTGCTTGCATGCCAAGTCTACGGTTTCATGTTTTGAATCAGTAGGATTTGGGAATTTTTCTAAGAAGTCAGATGTTGATAATATGATAAGTAAACTGTGGGACTTAGAGGCCCTTCGCATTAAGGAAACAAATTCTGTTCAAGAGTTTCTGTTAGATACCATTGCCTTTACTGGGGAGAGGTATTGTGCAAAATTACCATGGAAGGTGGGGCACTGACTCCTGCCTTCAAACTGCAGTAACAGCGTAAACCATTTAAAGGGACAAGTACGAATGCTGCACAAAAACCCAAGCCTACTAACTGGCTATGATTAAATAATCATGGAGCTGTTAAAGGTAGGAATAGTTGAGAAAGTAATTGATGAAGAATGTTCAGGAAAACTCATTATTTACCTCACCATGCTGTTGTGAGAAGAGAGGATGAAACTACAAAACTTCCTATCGTGTACAATGCATCTTCAAACTCAGGGCCTTCCGGAGTGTCACGAAGTGATTGCTTACATGTTGGACCGCCTTTGAACCCCATTTTATTCCA
Organism: Chironex yamaguchii; assembly: GCA_024741275.1. Classification (NCBI taxonomy): domain Eukaryota; kingdom Metazoa; phylum Cnidaria; class Cubozoa; order Chirodropida; family Chirodropidae; genus Chironex; species Chironex yamaguchii. Next base: position 7,224 of record JANTCA010020392.1, read on the forward strand.
TATTCTACTCAGGTTCAGAGAAGGACAAGTTGCTATGATTGCCGATACACAAAAGGCATTTTTGAATATTTGGATAGCACCAGAAGATTGAGATTGTCTCAGATGTCTGTAGTATGATGATGTCAGTGATGAGCAGTCTCTGCAGGTACTGATATTCATAAGGGCTTGTATCTGGAGTAAATGTATCACCCTTCCTTTTAAATGCTGTTTTGCGCCATCATTTAGGCAAATTTGAGATAGAAATGGAGGGGTTTTCTTACAGATTTGGTTAGTGTAGGCGAAGTTTCTGTTCCTAGGTGTTTGTATAGGAAAATTGAGGATGAGAACATTGCATGCCATTTGCACGGGTTTGCAGATGCCAGTAAGAAGGCATATTGTGCTGCAGTTTATCGTTTATTTGAAACGAGTTTAGGGTATTTCCCTCGTTTGATTTGCTCCAAGACTATAGACACCCTTATGAAGGAATTAATTATTCCAAGGCTAGAGTTGATGTCAGCTGGGATATTAGTCATGTTGATAAACACTGTTTTGAAAGCACTGACTCCACAAGTAAAAATTGATTCGATAAGATGCTGGTTGGATAGTAAAACTGCATTGTATTGGATAAACAACAATGAGTAGGGAGAAAAGTGAGAGTTCTACCCCCCGGAAGTGGCAAAAAAAGTGGAGCAACCAATCAGAGGGAAGCTTGATTGTTTGAAGAACAAAGGGGTTGTTTTAAACAAAGGATTGATTAACATGTTGGTGACGTTGGCGTGATGCAAGGATGGAGACTTCGGTAGTGAGGGGTATTGTAGTGAAAATCAATGCTGTGTATTGCTGGATAACTATTGAGTTGAAGACATAGTGTTTAAAAATTAATCACACATGTCTTAATGGGATGTTTGAGACTAAAGTAAGTAAAGCGGATAGTGTTTGAAAAGTCAATGGCCTGAACCATTGTTGAAAATGACCTCTGCCTTTTCATAGAGAGACAATAGATAGTTGTGAATGTAGCGAACAATGATTCCATTCAGATTTGATTCGTAGCATAGCATATGATACATGTACATTTCTGTCACTTATTGATTGAGATGCTTTTAGATTCGTGCTGCTGTATGTGTTGAGTAGTGATTATAACATCTACACCTCTGTTAAGTGCCCATAGTAACATTGGGGCAGTCCACTTTTTCTTCATGGAATATGTGCATCTAATACATACATGCAGTAACGTGGAAGACGTAGATAGCTGGTTGAAAGAATTCGAGGCTTTTGTTGATCTGATCGAACTCAACGATGACAAGAAATTGAAAACTTTGAAATATGCGGTGGCAAAGCAGGAAAATCTTGTGAAAAGTAATGGCTGGTCCACTTACGATTTGGTTCTACAGAAATTGAAGGAAATCAATTTGGCCTCTTCCACTAACCCATTACAATCTTTCATGGAATTAGAGTTTGGTGGTGATATTGTGGACTTTGAACGGCAGTTGCAGAGGATAGCCAAAAACATCTTAACCAGATTCGATTGATCAGCTCATCCGACAAAGAATTGTGAAGATAATAGGGGCCCTTTATCGCCAACACTTCAAAGATGTATCAACAATATGATCAAGCCTTTAGCCCTATTGAAGTGTGAAGATATATATACGGATTGAGAGTTTCTCGCCCTATTTACTGTTTTTAAGCTTGCTTGCCAACAACATGCAAGGTACCAACAGTATTTGCAGGAATTGAGTTTCTGGTTGGAGCATTTGCAGGGAAAATTGAACCACACTCCAGATGTGCTCAGCAGATTAGCGGGTTCCATTACAGACAGTAAAAGCTTTCAAACACTCACATAAGATGAGATCCTAAAAATTGTCGAGAAATATCACAATACCGGTCATGTCTGTGAGTAAAATCAAGCAATATATCCTTGCTGATGAACTTTGGTTTCCTAATATGAGGAAAGTCCTTTGTTATTACCAAGACAATTGTAATATTTGCAACGAGACATCCTCCTACAGCACACATCCGAACACTTCTCAGCACCTTCTGAGCAGTGATGAAGTTCTACCCGGCAAATTTCTTTCCATTGATATTGTGGGACCCTTGCCTGTTACATCGGGCAATCACTGCTACCTTTCGACGATATTGGATCATGGTTCCTGGATTTTTAAATTTGGCCCTCCGCGAGACCTGCTTTCTGATTATTGTACCCAGTTTATGGCATCTGTGTTTAATGTGATGCTTGAAGGGCACGAAATTACACATTTCCACAGCACCCCGTATTATCCCCAGGGAATCGGAAAATAGAGAGAGTATCAATAGTATGCCCGACTAATACAAATTCACACAAGAAATTGGGTCAACCAGTTAGCTGCTACCTTATTCCATATGAACAGATCGAAAAACTCTTTCCAGCTATTTTTTGGGGCTCCTGCCCACCTAACCTGGACTAAGACTTCTTACCCTCCTCACTCCCCTCTTAATGGTCGTTGCTCACGTTTTGTTCATGTGAGTTCAGTTGGAAAGTGGGGTTTTCTTCTGCCTACATTTTCCACTAGACAGAAAGTCCGACAATATATTACTGATCAGGTAGTCAAAGTAGAAAATGGACAAAAGGTGAACTTGAAAAGATACGGTGCATTCTTTGACATGTTGTCATTTTGATAAGGAGAGATGTGAGGTTAGCGAACAATGATTCGATTCAGTTTCGATTCGTAGCATAGGATATGATACATGTACATTTCTATCACATATTGATTGAGATGCTTTCAGATTCGCACTGCCGTGTGTGTTGAGTAGTGATTATTACATCTACACCTCTATCAAGTGCTCGTAGTAACAATAGTTGATGATTTCTATTGGTGATGGTCTCCAGCCAAATCAGAGCAAAGAAGAATTGCTCTTAAGCTTTTGATAATAAGAAAATAAGGATAAAAAGGATGACGCGTTATAAATATATCTAGACTTTCAATATTCAATTTCAATGTCAATGGAGGTGACAAAATATTGTCTGGAACGTCACTTGATAATTGCAAAATATGATCACAAATAGTTTCAAAAAAACCTTTGTGGATTTGAGTAGAAACTAAATCAGGCTTTAGAAGAAACACTTTTAATCTATTTACCAAATATGAAAGTTTGAATTTTAGTTGGATTTTAAGAGACATTTTTGCACCCATTTTTAGGATTAAAAATTGTATAGAAAATAATAGACAAAATTTAGCAGTATTTTTGTGATTAAATGAATCAAATGTAACAATAGATATTTTCCTTTATGGAAATGTTATAGCATTAAGATTTAAATAAATAGTAGAGATGAAGGAGGAAATTTTAGATAACTGCAACTGTCAGTTGCCAGCTGATGCCGTTGTTAAAAAACAGATTATACATGGTCGTGGGAAAAAATTTGGTGTAAGTTGGTTTCAATTATTTGTCAGTTGTAATTAGATTTATGTCGCATTTTCTTTTAATCATATTATTGTACATATACTTACAATTTGTAACATTTTTATCTTTATAGTGAATTATCAAGTAATATCAATCCAAACCTGCGACTTGGTGTATTTGTGTGTCCTTAACATGACGAAAGGGTAAAAGGACAGGGAGAGTCTGGAAAATAGTATGATTGCAAAAGATAACAGCTGTCAAGTAATTTCCTTTTGCAGATTTATTTTTAGTTGTTAAGTCTACTTATGCAAAAGAAAAGATGAGGGATGCCATGAAAAAGAGAGAGTAAGCAACAAGGGGCTTACAGAATAGTGTCTGCAAGGTAATCCCATCCTGCAAAAGATATCGCTTGTCGTGAAATGAGGAGAGGGACATTTTAGTTACATTAAGTGTCTGTACTCTTTGGCAGTTCTATCTTGTTAATCAAATTTTGTCTTTCTCCATGGACTGGTTAATAACAGTTTTTGTAATCATCGTGAGTGATATACTTTGTAAGCACCGACCTCTCAACTCCTTTAGCCGTTTTCTTTTCTTTTTCTCCAAACTTTAAAAAGTACATTTTTGCCCTTAGCCCGAATTTTTTTCTTGTTTTCTGTCGAATAAAGCGCATGCAAAGTGGGGTAGTCGGAAAAATCGAAAAGATCCTTGATGGCTTTGAGGTCAACATAGAGATCATCAGTCTTGATGGAGAAGGGTAAGGAATCGGTGTCTGTGAATAATAGAGTAGATCATCTCTCTGAATAGAGCTTCTTGATGACATCATAATGAAAGTCATACATTAATATCTTGGAAAGGTCTAAGATCAAAAATCAAAGGTAGATAGGTCGGTTCAACAAGAGGGATGTTTTTTGCAGAGTTAAGAGATTGAGTAAATATTTTACTAAACTTAAAAATTGGTTTTGCAGCTAGCTTTTGTAAGCGATGTTTATTTTTCGCGAGTGCAATTCGTTTGTGCTTCCTCAAGTTTTTCATTGTCTTTCCAAATACTGAATTGTTCCTCAGTTTGAAAAAGTCCTTTTCAAAGGAGTTGCAGCTCTGTGCTCTCATTTGGGTGTTTTAATCTATGTAGGGTTTCAACCATCGTGCTTGATGGAAACATAACACTTGATGTATTTTTGATTGAGCTTGTGACCATGACGTAGGTAGCACTTCAAGGTGCTGTAGTGCACAATATAATTCTCTTTTGCAAAAGGATTTGGAGTTAGCTTACTGTTCCTCATTCGGGACTGTACTTGTAAATACCAACTGAGCCTCATTTGATATGGGGATTGCTGCTCAGGAGTTATGTTTAGAGACTTGGAAGCCAACGGATAGTTGCAATGGGCATTGTAATATTGTGGAGGATAATTTAGGTCTACTTCTAGGATATACCCTACTTCTCCTTCCTTATCTAGGTCTTCAAGCTTAAAATCTTGGATTTCCTCATCAGACAGCCACATAAAGTTCCCTGTTGGCAATGGTTGAGACATGACCTACTCATATAAGCTGTTAGCATCTGGGTAAATCAGATAAATGATTGGTTGACATAATCTTGAAAGTAGGGGTTATTTGCTTTTGCATTTTAGTGAGCAATCACGGACACCCGACCACATATTCCACGTTTAATGAAAAAGTGTATATCAATGTCCATGAAAAGATCCAGCTCTATGTCCGTATGTAGAAGAGCAGCTTGCCATGCAAGTCCTGGACTGGTGTAACTGTGAGCAGGGTCCAGGTGATAGTGATCCAGACAGCTAAGTCTAAAGTTCTCAAACAAGTCTGCTAGCAGAAGCACATAGGTTTTCAGATATGGGTCATGATAAGCACCAAGAGTTTTCAATCCAAAGGCTTCCCACACGGATTGGGCATTGACATAATCCTCATCAGATATACGAGATCGGAAAGTGTACTGTAGAAGGTCTCTTAAGGGGGCAGATGAGTTTCCTCAAATCGCTGCCAAGTATCCATGCATTCATATGGATCGACACCTTACATAGAAGGAGATGCAGGTTATGCTCGTCGGTCCACCTTGCTGTGTGGAAAAAGCAAGTCTGATCCAGGTTATTTGTTATAGTATCAAGAGAAGCAGATATGAACTGAACAGAGTCTAAAAACCGAAGCTCGCCAATTTCAAAACTCATGTATTTTTCCATGTTATTGGGTAACAAGTGATCTTTCCATGCCGAGGGAGATAGGAATGCAGTAGTAGATGTGCATCATAGCCACGCAGGTTGTAGAAAAAGACCAGTATTTTCAGCTTTTCTGGATCCATTTTATAGTTTAGGTTGTATCTATTGTGAGCTGCACCATAGTATTGACCTGATAAGTGACAGTGGTCCAAGACGTTTACTCCATCCAAGGGTTCCTCACAGCAAAGTTTTCCATATCCTTGTCAGTCTTTGTCACGGGGATTGGGTACTTTAAAACATTATGTATGTCTCTGTAGAGCTGACAATTAGCATCCAAGAGATCTAGAGATGCATCAGAACCACATTAATTGTTGGTGGGGATATGAACTTATCCCACTCGGAGACCAGGTAGAAGCAGTAGCCGCAGGGTTCATGCTCATTTATAGGCTCAGTAGAAGAAGATGTAGATGACCTAGCATAGGTTGCAATTGGACGGAGCAAACACTCAAAATCCACACCGACGGTAAAAGGATACTTTAGCTGTATTCTGGTAAACTGTAAAGTTGAATTCTCTTCTGCATGCTTCCGCACATTTTGAAATCCATGCAATGCACAGATCGGTAGACGATTGTCCAGAGCCCTCCTGCTTATAAAACCATGGTGACAGTACAAGGAAAAGTGTCTCTCCCCATTATGGTTTGATTGGTGTGCAGTAAGGAGACAGGGCGTATTTTGTATCAGACAGTAGTGTCTTTTATCATCCTTCGACAGGAGAAGTAAGTTCACATGGGTTGAACTGTTGCTGACGTTCTTTAGCAACATAAAGTGGGAATACACTGTCATGCTCGTAGCCTAAGACATTAATGCATATAGATGGGTTCATCTCTTCAAACTTCACACATCCTTTAGCGGAACAGGGAACTCAAGCCCCTCAGTATTAAGTTCATCCTTGTATCGTTTATAGTTATAAAGATGACTGGCATGTTTTTTATCTTTAGATGGATGAAGGACCGCCAGAACACTCCAGAGAAAGAACTTATCATCATCACCTTTCTTGATATTCAGTACGGCTCTCTTTTTCAATAGAGCTGGTGGTAGTGGGAAGTAAAAGGATCTGTGCAATGGGGTTACTCTGACGATGCCGAGGTCGAGATGATGTATACTTTGTAATATCCATCTGGACCCATTACACTGAAAATCATCTATTTCACTCCGTAAATGATGAAGGGTCTTGTTTAAATCCCTTGAAAGCGTCTCTGCAGTATATGCTTAAAATGATGGAGATCTGAAAGCTACAAGCAGATTCGTCGTAATATCTCGTCCTTGGTAGAAAATAACCACAATGGAGATACACCATTCAATCCCTTCCCTACAATTTAATTTCCTCGATAAGAAACCCTCGAGTTGACCAATAACATCTTTAAGTGTTTGAATAGGATCTCAACCCGACGGGAACAATAACAATTTCCTGCAGCACGTTCTGCAAGCAAGCAACGTTAAAGTACGGGCTACTGGCAAAAAGAGGCGCACACAAACTGGAGCAGAAAGACACCAATCTCACATAGTTGGAGATATTTTTAAACGTATTTAACTTGCAAAACTATGATGATGACGGCAAGTGGCAACAAGAACAAGGAATGCGGGAAAAGCGAAATAGATCTGTTTGATGTCCCACCCATACAAACAGCTCTTACAAACTACAAAGTGATCGATGTGCACCCCACGCTGTCGCATCTTGGACCTACCCAAGTCCACATCACGGGCTCTTCAGAAGAGTTTTTGGATCTGGCCAATATGTACCTCTACATAAAATTTAAAATCACCAAGGCTGACGGCTCTTATATAGACGATACCACGAAAGTGTCGCTCATCAACTACTCATTGGCAACAACTTTCAGTCAAGCTCTCAAGTAGTGAGTTCAAAGCTATCAATAATGTTCTCTGAGAGACGATCGTGAATTACCCTATCACAAGTATCAGCCCAAACTTCTTTTCAGTACCGGCCGGAAATCTTGTAGCAAACTTAGCTAATGCATTTTACGGTACCCTGCCCAACCACCTTGTGGCTGCTCTTGTGGACCATGCTGATGATCTAAGTTTTTCATAATGACTTGCGACATTACTTCTTCACCCTAGCATCAATGCAGGTGGGAGTGATATCATGGAAACTCTACTTGCCCCCCCCTCTATTTATACCCATCCATTGAAAGAGAAATACTAGTGTAAATACTACTTTGGACTGTATATGATGGTAGTCTCCTCTAGAATAATGTGAAATCGAACACGACAAAAACAGCTGAAGACATAGGGTGAAGGTCAATCATCAGATAATAAAATTTTTCCCAGGTAGCATCGTTATAAGCTTCAACCAGGAATTTCGGGTTGTTCGGGTACATCTGCCATGCAATAAGATGTTGCAAAATCTATGAAATGTTATTGGAATTCATCAGACGACCTGACGAAAGTCACTTTAACTCCCAAGTTGAAGTCGGTCTGCACAAATGCCGACACACAGTTGACTCTAGTCACAGAAGTGGTCATAGGAAAGTACTGTGCCAGTATTTTGAAATTTGCAAACAGATTTGAGGGCAACAATGGCTATGTCATCTGGAATCGAGTCAGTAGAGATTGGAGAGAATTTTAGCTAATTGTAAAAAGATTCGCCTGTTGGACAAATTTACAAATCCAAGATCATTTAATTCATTGTCAGCAAATGATCTTGCACATAAATAACAGGGGGCGTGGGGGCGTGACCATCGAAGTGTTGAAAATTCCTATTACACTTGGAAATCCTAACAGTACATTTGGAATTTGTCGATTTTTAAGTTCCAACTAACTAACATTATATTTTAAGAATTTTTTTATTTTCAGATGCAAACATACAAATATGCCCACATTCACAGGCGGGCCTGTCCACTGGCTGTTTTCTCTTGACCTGCAGCCCTGTTTCTGCTTTGTTTCAAATTGCAACATTGCACCTTAAGCCTATTCCATTGTCTTGCTATATCCTTTATGGATTTTTGATGCCTGGAAGCCAACTGTCAATGAAATTCGAATTTCGACAGTTAATTTTCTCAGTTTATGTTTTAGTTTGATCCTTTTGATGGGGAGCCTACAATCTTGAATAATCATACCCACCCTGTACTGATTAGAAACTATTAAATGAAAATTTTTGTTAAAAATCTTGAATACTTAATTGAATGGAATTTTAAGAACCTTTCAATACTAGAAATTCTCGATGTCTTTATATAGAACAAGTGCAAGCTAAGCTATCTTTGGACTTCCTTAATTTTATGACATCATATTCCAGAATGTCCTAGAAGTCACATTGTAAGGTATAAAATGGCTGGATTTCAGTAGGAAAATCTGTCTTCAGTAGTCAACTGTTTTGTAAGTAAGGTAGATTGTTGAGAAGGCATTATCAAGAAGATTTTTGCACATAACTTTGCAATTCCTGATTTATGACCTCAAGACAAAGATACAACAGGTATTTTCTTGCGCAGTTGACAGGATCTTGGTTTTAACGTCTGAATTTCGGGTTGATCAAGCTCATTAATCATGTCAGAAGCAGCTAAGTTGATCAAACTCTTGCAGCAGCAGATGGCACATTAACA
>JANTCA010020403.1:0-24022 GCA_024741275.1 Chironex yamaguchii
TCATATCATATCATATCATATCGTATGCTGTATACATCATATCTTATATCATATATCAATTATATTAGTTCCTTCGATTGAAGGAATTTTGTGATGCGAGCAACGTCTTGAAGTATTTCAATTTTCAATGTTTTCTTAACTTTTTAATTTTTTTGCATTTTATTTTTAGAATATTGCATTTAGAGAGGACGCTGAGTCAAAAAAAGAACTTATTAGATACAATGAAAAGTAAATTGAAGGACACTCAAGAATGTCTTGATGGCGAGAAGAGTCAAAAAGTAAGTACATAGTCCCCGTGACAAAGACACAGATATGATTGCAACAGTGCTAAGAATGGAGAGTGATATTTGGGTACTTCATCTACCCTCTCAAAATGTAAGAGATAACTCATAGCAGAATGGTATGGGGATTGCCTTGACGGGGGAAGAAAAACAGATTTTAAAACACGACACTTGTGCGACTTGAGTATATAAATACCTGTTAGGTGTCTCCTTTTACTAGTACTACCCTCGTCCTTGCTATCAATGTGCACATGTTTCACCATTCCTTACACCTAGAATTACGGTAGCTCATCCCGCTCTTTTTGATATGTCTGGACGTGGATTTAAACCGCAATTCCCTTATTCGAGTTTTTTCAATTCAAAGGTCCGCAGATTATCAACTTGACCATCTAGGACGGAAAGAATGTTTTATTTAAGGACTGTGGTAAATTCTAACATAGAACGCATATTTATATAGAATATTTACACTTCAAAGTTGTTTTTCATTGGTATGGCTTAGTTTTTGGCTTGATTCTGTACGTCGGAAAAATCTGTGATATGTCTAATTTCATCTTGAAAGTAATCGATCTCCCATGCAGAGTTATCTACATTCTAATTTTAGCTTTTTATGTTTCTGCATTCATAGCCACCCAGTTTGTCTTTGGTAATCTTAATTGCCTGTTTTATTTCTTTGCCAATTTCATAGGAGGAGCTACAAAAGAAATTGAAAGCATTGGTTTCCCGGGATGCTCAAAAGAAAGAACACGTATTTATCTGCTGTAGCTCCATTTCTACTCATTACGTTTACTTACGGTTTCAAAACAGTTCTCAAACTCTCGATGTTGCTTGAGAATCTTTGAAACTCAACTTATGTCACTCGACATTTATTAGCACAATTTAATTTGAAAACCTTTCGAGCTTCAACCTTAATTTAACCCAGACTATTTTGTGCTACATCACTATTTATGCAGTAATCTTTTGTTATTTTGAAGCGGATCCAACATTTAGGTATTTTCGCATTTTAAATATGTTTGGGTTGCTTGCCCCAATGTTGGTGTTTTAAAATTGCTTATTATTAATCAAGCACACAAATCACAGCAACAAGCATACTTATAAAGGATTATAGAATGAGGAACAATTTAAGGGCACATTAATCTGTAAATGAAAGAAAATTTAAGAAAAACAAGCCTCAATACAAATTTACTGGGAATTAAAGCCGTTCGTTAAAAAGTCGATTTTCCAGGACACCAGATACGCTCAACAACGATTATGCTAAAAAGGGATAGGTAACTGTCGGATAAACGATATTCAATTCTCAAGCGTAAAACGGACATTGGTTCTGATAAAACAGTTTCAGCGAATTTGACAGCCTTATACATTACTTAATGCCACAATTTGACTTTTTTTGTATGAAATCCTTACGTTCATAATCATTTATAATTTTGATGTTTTATTTAGATCGAAAATTTGAAAAATGAACGTTTGAAAATCATACAAGATCGGCAGCGTTTACATGAACTTTACGCGCAGACACAAAAAGACCTGGATATCAAGGTAAACAGTATTTGCCTCGGTATGCTGTCGTAACTGCCCATAAGATTACAAGTAGCAAGGAAAAGAAGAATAAAAAAGTATTGTTTAATTAGGTAAAGCTTTAGTGATTTCTAGGCCACGTCCCGCAAAATTCACATGTAAATTCCCGTGAGAACACCTTCAAAACTAGAACTGTCCTACTTCTTCAAAATCCTTCGATCGTCTCTTCTCGGTAAATGTTGTAATAGTTTTCGTACACGAGTTTGCAATACAAGCATTGCCTACGCCTATTAAGAACGTTCTAAACCAAATGACGCCAGCAAACCCTAGTTTCCAGACCTTCCTCCCACGCGTGTTAAGTTAAGCGCCTATGCCTAGCATCAACCAGAGGCTACACATAATAACGTCATTCCTGGCTAAAACTGAATAAGCCACGTTTTATCCTAACTCTATTACGTAAATAAGCTACAAAAATATAGTCTCAAAGGATATATATTTTATTACTTAATTATATCATGGAGAGGTTTCTAGCACTACACCTGGTATACATCAGGTCTTTACCAGCTGATACCTGTAACTATGCCGTTTACTACAAAGCCAATCAGGCTTTACAGTTTGTGTCTTCGAGGGCGCTACTGTCCCTTGGAGTATGGTTGCCGCAAGTTGTAGACCCCGTCTACATGAGAGAGGATCCGATCCCGATCGTAACCAAGAGAGCACGGGTAGGCCTTGTGTTTATACAGGATTTGATTGATCCGTATACTTTTGTATCAGTTCTCCAAACACTTTTGGGATTGGCTTTAACGGCTATCCTATAACGATCCGATCTAGACTGGATCCCGTGTAAACGCCTTGGATCAGGTCCAAAATATGCGGATACCTTTCAATTCCATGTGGTCCAAGTTTTATGTCAACGTTGTTATAGACGAGATACAAGATGTCTTTTTAAACGCGCACATTTTAAACTAGTAAATATTTACTTTTTTAACTGAAACGACACGACTCCAGTAAATGTATCGTTTCAAGCTCCTTCAATGTGTGTGGCCTAAGAGCATTCCTCCGACATTCCAAATGTAGAAACATAGGCAGGATAGTCTCAATCCGCTCCGGTGTAATTTACATAAAGTGGAAGTAGTATTTGACAGATGATGCTTCTCACGTTGCAGCAGGGACAAGCTTCTTCAAGACACTAGAGTAATTGTATCGGTTTGCATTGCTGCAGTGCCACCAAAATAGGATAAGCATCCTATCCACAACTGCAAGCCCTTGAATTCCTCTTTCTAGGAGACAATATAAAACGTCTTTTGGAGTCTGTTATCTCCCTTTTGCACCATTTTATTGGCTATTCACTAACATCTAAGAGATAAGACTATAAATAATAAACCTCAATGCATGATATTCGCTATTATGCATTTAACGGACTATGTAAGCCTTGCACCTTAACGTAATGTACAGTGCATGCCTGCTACGCACATGTGATGCAACGTGGGAGTGGTATACTAAGTGCATCTTACCTTACTCGGACCATGCTCCATGCATGCCAATTGTGTCTATTTAAGTTATATTTTTCGTTTCATTTTTATTGATGTGTAGTTTATGCCTATATTTGTTTACTTTGATCAGTGGATGCAAGATTCTAGTATTGTACAATAACAACAGTACATGCGTTTTGTTTTTCTTAATTTCAGTCCCGGTTGTTATCGGACAGTCAAGCCTTGTGTAGTCAAGCAGAAACTGCAATTAATGAAATTGAAAAGGCAGCGTACATACAAATTCAAGGACAAGCAGACGAACATAAAAAACTAGTATTGTCAACAAATGAAAATCTCAGAAAACTTACCAATCGTCAAGAGACACTCGAGATGACGCTTAAGGTGTGTGACTTCTTTGCTTGCGTGACTACTTGCAGGTAACGGTGCCAAGAAAATATTTTGGTAGGCATCCACTCTTTAAATCTACTATCCATGGTCATTAGATGACCAGTTTAATAAAGACTAAAGTTTGACCTTTATGAAGGTCCACCAAAATCATCCTCTCGCGAGGAGTAAATATTAGCATGTGCGAAATAGCGCTTTTACTTATCCTCACCAGAATCATTTTCTACAAAAGCTGGAGTTTTAACCTTAAGACTTAGTAACAGCTTGTATTAGATTGTGTTATTTTGCTTAGTATATGCGAGAGCTGTTTTACGTTTAAAGATAGCTTTGCACACGTTTGCATAAGACGGTTCCATTCTGTCCATTTCATAAACTTGAGCTGAGAGCAAACGTTTTCACACGGGTACGGAGCAGTGTAAAGCAACTTTTGCTTGTACTTATAACAAATGAATGTTTTCTTTGTATCAATCTCTAGGGAGCTCTCTAGAGCAAACACTGAGTAATCTATCACAATTAATTGCACTCACTTCGGCATGTGTACATCATACTGGATCATATTCTCTAGCTTAAGAACTCGAGTTTTTAATCCTTTAGTGCTGGACTCCGTACATCATTTTGCTTTTGCCAATTTTAATTCACTAATTTTATTTGCAGAAATTTGTGGACAAAATAACAAATAGAATCCTGCAGTCACTTGACCTGATACATGGGAGACGGAAACGGCATTTTATGGAAGAAAAAAAGAAACAAGAAGCAAAGATAACATCACGGGAAGCAAGAGATTTAGCATGCTCTATACTTAATCTGTCTACTTCAGACCTCGAAGAATTCATGGATGACAACAGTGATAAGGTGACTCAATAACACAGTGAAATATCCTCGCTTATCATGAATCCTTGAATTAGCACTTTAAAGGTTTGTGATGTTTTAGTAGGGAACTACTGGAATAGACAGCTAATTTTAGAATGTATGATACAACAAATTCAAGACTGATATTGACTCTTATGCTCGTTAGGCAAGGCAAAGCGATCAACCTGCGATTTTTTTGAATTACAAGGTCATAATCATGCGGTCATAGAAGAGAGTTGTGTAGTGCAGATTAGAATGTCAGGTGATATTTTTTTTGTATTTTATCGGGTCTGGAGTATGATAAAGTGCGGCAAATATTCTGTTTTATCAGATACTCAGCTTCTTTATATTTTATCTGCATCACGATACCGAAGCAATGGTGATTAATTCTTAAGTTGTTAGACAGCACAGTTGCTATGATTACAGCATGTTGGTCGAATAGCATCAATGTTCTGTTCTACACAAACCAAAGATATCATATTCTGTGTCGTGCACTTTACGTTCCGTGCACTTCGTGTGCCATGCACATATCCCGTGCACTTCATTTACTGTGTACACATACTTTTACTTGGTTCCTTCAGATACCGAAGATAGAGTTCGATTTGGATGGCTTGCGAGAAAAACTAGAGGATGAATTAAATAGAGAGGTAAGCTCTACCGCTGCTTTCCATGCCAAGGTTTGAGAATGTGGTTGGAAATGACTTTTTAAGGGGGGCCCCGTTATCATCTCTTAATATGTTTGCTAATGAATGCTGATTAAAATTGAATTCCATGTTTTATTATGTTCAGTAATCATTTACCGTAGATTAGTGCAGCAAATAAGTTTTGTTTCTCGGCTCTAAACAGTTCGGGGGATTTTATGGAGGAACCGAAGTAAAGTTATAATTATGACCACCTGAAATTTAAAGCTGGTTCTCCCGATTAAAAGCTGATGCCTTTCCAGTCTAGCCAGTGGCTCCATAGATTTGGTCGAAAGACTCGTAATTCTGATCGTGTAATTCATTGTTGATCTAGTGGCAAATTCGCGAAAATAACGACGTTGGAGGATTGTCATGCACTTTGTTCTCTTATGATAAAAAAGTGAAAGTACTAGAGATCAGAATACCTATCCTCTATCGTACCCTCTAAGAGACGGGAAGCAATACTGTTTATGTTATAAAGCTTGTTATTTATGGTCGGCTCCCACTTAGTACAGCTATTGTGGTAATGCTCCACTCTTCAAAAATATGTTAAAGAACTTGTGTCTGTTTAGAGACTACCTATATCTGACACTGAGACTAAAAACATCTGACACTGTAAGTAAAAATTAATGAATTTCCCCTTACCCACCGCCGGATTTCGTCTCGTAATACTGAGGACTTTGAAAGTCCTTCCCCCAAATCTTTGTGCCGCGATGGCAGAGAGGTTTCAGTGTTGGCTTTTGAGTCTGAGGGTTACCAGTTCGAGCCCGGTCAGATCACTTTCAGTGCCGCTGTTGTGATAATGCTCCACTCTAGACACTTTTGTCTGTTGGTATAATATAATATCTCTATTTTTCTTTCTTTCTTTCTTTCTTTTTTTCTTTCTATCTATCTATCTATCTATCTATCTATCTATCCATCTATCCATCCATCCATCCATCTATCGTTTCTTACTTTATTATATCCCATTGTTATTTTGAGTTGTTGATTTTGACTCGATTTTTGAAGTACGTCACTGTAGATTGTCTGTTTAATGGCAATTTTAGTTTTTGCTTACTTAATCGTTTTCTCGTTTACTTTTTTACTCACCTATTTACATTTTTGCCTACTTTTTTCTATGTTTCCTTCTATCTTTCTTTCTTTCAGGTTCTTTCAAACAAAGATTTACTATACAATCTCGATGTACTTGTAGAGAAATATGTTGAATTTAGAACAACTGAATGCAAAGAGCATTTACAAATGCAGAATATGTAACGAAGGAAGTAGCTGGTGGCATAATGGAGCTACGTATTATTTGCTTTCAATTATATATTATATTATGTTGTCTTATAATGTACAAAATTATAGATGTTTTCTATATAGTTTTACACTCAATGAATTTGTTATTTTAGTGTGTACATGTTCAAAAAGATGTAAAAAGTATGTGAATTTAATATAACCCCCAATCAAAACATGGATTTCTTATTTTCAAAAATTTCTTAGTCGCGACCAATTGTAAGACGACATAGACAGACAGAGAAGAGCATGTTTATGACTCATGGGATTGGCTGCTTTATGTTCAGGCCAGTACTTGGTTTTTCTTTTTAGCACTTATGATGCATCCATCTTATTTGCTATTTCAGGGCTCCAAATAAGCGGTGTCGCATCGCAAAATATGATGCAGAAATGACCTGCAATGCATCAACGACTTTATGCAATGCATTACCCTAAAGATGTCGCAAAAATTGCGATAGAAATGTTTCAAAGACCAAAGCTCATTCAAAGTATAGATTGCTAACAATATGTTTTGACAACTGGAGCGCTGTATTTGTTCAAACGGTTCTAGATAAGGCCTCATCAGATTTTAAACTCAACGTGCTTGTGGCTTTGCAGCCTAATTGTCGCTCATAATAAAAGAAAGAAGAGGAAGAGAGAGGGGAAGATGATCCATAAGATAGTAGACAATTGTCTGAGGCGATACGAATGCTCTTTTTTTATTAGCTGCTGTCTTAGTCATGGTATGGGCTTGTACTACTCCTATCCCTTGGTCAACTCTAAAGTCTATCTCCAGTAACACCCGTATTCATTGTACCGACCTAAGACAGATGGTCTTTTGCTTTGAAAGCAAGGCTTATGCTATTTGACTTTTATGCCACAATAAGTATAGAAATTTGCGACATGGTGCTAAAAACATACTTGAAAGTTTTTTTCGTCTAACACTTATCAGTATATGAATAATACACTTTACTTTCTGACCATTCATGCTCTCAAGATTCATGCTCTGAAGATTGTCAAACGCAAAAGACTTTGTTCAACTGAGCATTGGACAAAGAATGAGTTCTACGAGGACACGAAAGAGCTTAATGAAAATATGTTCTCATCCTTCTTTAGCATAGAGTAGAATTTCGTAAGACCCATTCTCTATTCTTTTCTTGGTCTTGGCAAAACTTTATTGAGTAATTTTTCTGTGATAAATCGCAGTTTACTTCCTAGGTAAGTACCGCACTATGATGGATGGCAATTATTTACGTCACAATGACAACGCACATTTTCAAGTCAAACAATTGTTCCTGTACATCATCATTCCACAGATCTGATTGCCACTGATATGATTTCAGAGTCTTAAGGTTAAAACTAGTACTCAGCATTTGCTATCGAAGATCCAATTTCTTCACTGAGGAACATTGACGTAATCGATAAATCGTTGGATTCTTTGGGACATTTTGTTGCTTCAATGTGTGCTTCAGGGTTAAAACTCCGGTTGTCCGACTAACCAGATCCATTTTAAGATCAAGCTTGCTTTTGTACATTTCACAATTTCAGTCCCACCATTACGTGATGGAACTAGACATAAAATGTAACGCCCCCACACACTATTTACGGAAACCCACATTTGTAAGACCCTGTTTTTAGAAACATTTCTGTAAGAACATCAACTATCATGTTCCATTGTCATGATAATAATTAGTTGTATACTTAAATAAAGCAGTTCAGTTTCGAATGTCATTAAAAATACAGACAAGATTCTGAGTACAGAAAACATTGACTTCCTGTTTATGACAAACCCTTGTTTTTTTGCCTCTGACATTTAAGTAAAAGTTACTTTGTCACGGACATATGGTATATTGCTATCTTATATCTATATTCGTCGAGTTTAATGTATTCTGTTGTATCCTCAGCTTAGAAGATAAAAATAAGTTTTGGTATGAAGAAAACTCTGACGTCTTTCAAATGACATGTCAGATACCAAGACACAATCTATTGTATTGTTTAATGTCATTATTTTCATTGATTAATTTCAAAAGCACCTCAAAATTGCACTCTGCCACTGAAATTACTGGAAAAGAATATTATCCAATGACAATCAGTTATATGAAAGCAATTATGTATACATCCAAGTCATCGAAACTTTCCCACTAATAAGAATATTAGGGTGATTGCGTAGCCACTTTGACATAATGTAAAATCAGAAAAATGCGGAATTTAAGAAGTATTTGTCTTCTAGGTAAAGTGGAGGACGCCCGAATTTATTTTGCATGTATCAAATTTAGAGAGTTACCTTGGTGACCTTCAATGGTACGTCAAGCATGAGCAAATAACAAAGGACTTTATATGGGACAAATTCGGAGACGTGACGGTGCAGAATGATTGAAAACGAGGTTATTGTCCGGCTAGATAAACAACTGCGTTCCTTGTAATTGTCGTGCAAACGTGGACGTGCAACAGATTAATCAAAGGATAACTTTAGGGTGCGTATTTGGCTGAGATTTTTTGATTTTGGGGTTTGTTTTACCATTTTAAATTAATTGTTTAACTATGCGTTGATCCATGGGCTTGTTTGGGATAATTGTCGATGACCGTGTGCACGTGCGTTTTCCAACCTCTGCGTTTCACATTGTCATGATGGCCTCACTTGCTATAGGACAATGATCAAGAGCAATGTGTCGATAAGCATTCATTCCTGTTATTTTGAACGTTGTTGCTATTGAGATTAATTGTTGTAAACTGGCCTTGTATGAAATGAGCTTCTTTATACGCCTTAACATGTAGCTTTAAAACCATACTAGGGACAGGACACTGATAAGTACATGCAGTAATTGGCTGTAACTTACGGTTTGTACTCCAAACTTTGAAATCAAATCAACGCAGACTGGCTTGAAGAAAGGTGTGTTCCTGATTAGATTCACGCGACAGACAGCCTGCGTGAAGACGATTGTTTCGACGACTGTTTTGACGACTAACCGCCCAAGCTATTTGTCGTATTTTTCACTGGTGATATACGAGTAACTGTGCTCTTGCTTTCTCTTAGATTTTAAATTTGTACATTGGCAACATGAGTGAAAGACAAAGTTTCGACACAAATTGCATGACGCTAACGCGTTTTGTGATGGAGGAACAACGAAGATTTCCTGGTGCCACTGGGGATCTTACTGCACTCCTCAATACGCTATTGACTGCCATTAAAGCCGTGTCGTCTGCAGTCAGAAAGGCTGGAATCGCAAAATTGTAAGTAACACGAAAGGGCCATGATCATTGTGTCCCAATGTCATTTGTTAGAAGACCAGTGTCAAATAATTGCGGTTATTGGCTTGATTTGCTTTATCTTGGCTAGTACTAGTTGACTACGCAAGAT
The DNA here is from genome assembly GCA_024741275.1 of Chironex yamaguchii. Taxonomy (NCBI): domain Eukaryota; kingdom Metazoa; phylum Cnidaria; class Cubozoa; order Chirodropida; family Chirodropidae; genus Chironex; species Chironex yamaguchii. The sequence goes on from JANTCA010020403.1 coordinate 9,812, forward strand.
TCTTTGGGGGCGTGTCAAGGGCTGTTCTTTGTGAGTGATTGAGCTTGTATGTATTTAATGATTGAGCAATTGACTATATTCTTGAAATCTTTGCCATATGTGAATATCAGTTAAGATCGTGATGTAAAGATAACGAGGAGGATGGTGTATCTTTAAAGAAAATGACCATTTTCGGTCTTGTTTTAAGATAGTTAAGATAATCTTATGGGCAGTGGCGTAGCGTCCGGGTATGCAGGGTGTCGAGTGAATACCCTGAGATTTTAGTGAAATCATATTTTTCAATATATATTATTTGTCTTGAATAAATTTTGCTGAAATTTTAGCAGACCTGCTGCAATTCATACTCAATTTTGCAACGTTTTGCGTTAACTTCTGTCATGGTCAGTCATTAGGATTTTTGTTTACAAACAATTTCCTGCTCATTCTTTCATTCCAATATGAGAGAAATTCTGCAAAGGAGAAAAGCATTGCTGTTTTCTTTTAGTACACATCAAGGTCTCTAAATCAGTGGTGAATCCCTTCCAGCTCGATTTAATCAATCAGAGTGCAGAATGTTTTAATGAGTAGCTAGACGTGCAAGCTAAACAATGGGAACATAAGCTGAAAAGTTTCAGCTTCCAGCCTCATAGTAGACTACAATAGTAGCCACAGTTTAAGAATAAGCAGGGGGGACACTCGCGTACATATTAAAATGAGGAATGGTCCACAATGACCCACCACAAACCACAATCATTAAATTTGTCCATACTATGTCAGTGTTCTTAAGGCATATATTAATTTTGCTGCAGTTATGACAGTAGCTGCCCAATTAAGCAAGAAAATGCAGTTTTGTGGTGATTGTGTAATTGGCAAAATTGAATGCTTCTCATTATGTAAATTTTGGAAAGCCCTGAATGATTGGGTAAAATATTGGTATCAAGACTTATTTCTACACTATATCTTCATACAGAAGATGATAACATGGTCATTTTCGTGTTCCATATACATATGGACATATTATTGTGTAGTGATGCTATCATAAAATGATAACACCTTAGATTCACCTCCCATGGCCAGCATTGTCATAGCGCAGTTGTTAAAAAGTGTCCCTTCGATGCAGAAGATTGTTGGTTCGACTTGTTCCCTTGACAAAATTTTTTCCCCTGTGTCTCAATGAAGTATGACAGACAGAGAAAAGTAATTACTGCCTATATACAATGGCAATCTTCATTTCCTTCTGAACAGACCAAGTGTTTAGATCACCTTCGTAATATTCTTCAGTCAGTGAATATCCAGAGAAAATTTCCATGCTATGCCACTGCTTAGGGGTAGGGAGAATTATGCCAGGAAGGGAGAAAGATACGGAGAGAGTTATGGTTAGAAAAGAAAATGGGATGAGGTGAATTATAATTTAAAAGGAGAAAGGTTAAGGTTAGTAACGGGGTAGGGATAGGTATGATTCGAAAAGAGAAGAAAAGGAATGCTTTTGAACCTTGCAAAGGATTCATGTCTTTCAGGTATAATTGGTATAAGGGATATATCCAGTTTTAGTTTGGAAATGACAGATGGTTTAGAAATTGTTATATCTAATATTGATAACTGCTTATTATAGAAATAGACGTGAGCAACAAAAGGTTGACACGGTTGCAAAGGATGCAGGGATATGCAATATTATGAAACATTAATATAGCATATAACTGTTATGTATGTTATAGCTCATTGTTTGTATTGTATACAAAATGATTATTTGATATTTCCTTGGCCATATTTCCCTCTTCTATGAAAATGACTATTATGTGGTCATAATGATTTACTAGCATATTGAATGCTATCATTACCCTTATAGTGTGCATTATTCCTTTACTGCATCCCCTAAGTGACTTTTGAAGTGTTCCTTTTAACATAATTTTGAGTTCGTTTTTAATAAAAGCATGCTAAGTACTAAGTTTCATGACAAAGAATTACACATTGTTTATCTGAAAATGTTTGCAACCATAAGGGATGTACAGGTTTATTATCAGTTTGCATTAAGAGTAAAATATCTGATTACATCATCTTACCACAGTAGCTGTTCTACATGCTCTACTCTTGACAGATTTATTCTAAAGTGCTTGTATCTGTTGAGATACTCCAGATACCTTATACTGATGAAGACTTAACTGGAAACGCAAAAATTTATTGAATGTTCCCCTTACCTACCACCTTGGATATGTAGGAATTATGGCTATATAGGAAATAATAATGAAAATAGGAAAATGTTGGTTATATATATTATATATGCGACCTTTGCCTTGAAGAGAAAGTAGCTATTGCAAAAGCAAACAAAGAGACTTTACTTAACAAACGTACCAAGCTTGTATCTAAGTGCCATCATGGGAATACATTTCTTGTCAGTAAAATCGCAAAGACCAACTAAGAATTTGTATATATAAACAGTGAATTATTAAAGAAATCCCATTCGTCTGAAGATCGTACATCATGACTTGAAACTCTTGAGTAATTAATTTACCATTTGTCGTCAATTAAAGTTTCTTCTCTAATATGCTCTACATGTTTTGACATATTGAGCACTGTTCAATGATAGTGTACTACCGTTCGTAATATATATATATATAATATATATAACAATAAAATATATAAAATATATAACATATATATAAAGGTTAGTTTATTTATTTCTTTATTTGCAATATTTCATTTATAGGTATGGAATAGCTGGTCATGCGAATGTAACAGGTGACACAGTACAAAAACTAGATGTCTTAGCAAATGAAATGTTTATTAATATGCTTACCTCATCCTACACAGTTGCACTTATGGTGTCTGAAGAAAATGAGACAGTCATTGAGGTAGAAACAGAAAAACAAGGAAAATATATTGTTTTCTTTGACCCATTGGATGGATCGTCTAACATTGATTGCCTTGTATCTATTGGTTCAATTTTTGGAATTTGCAGAAAGGTATAGCTTTGTTTTTAATTACAACTCTCTTTCAAAGTTCATTCAGGAATGAAACATTTTCTTTCTGCAGCAAAATTAAGCTTTCATCAGTAGATGAATGGTAATGTTTTCAAACCTGATAATCAGAACAATGAATTGTATGTAAAAATATTAGTAAAAGTCATGCAGGATGTAATGTGTCATAATGATGAAATGTTTAGACAAGCAGGACACTTGTACCATAAGAAATATTGGGGTAGATAGGCTATAAATTTTGTGGATGAAATTATTGTGAAATTATATTACTGAAATATTTTATCTTAGTTGCATTTAAGTTTACAACAGTTTAAAAACATATATAAATATAACAAAATTAAATTGGTAAAATGTAGATGGTGTTACCCAGGTCTCTTCCTAAGTTCTGAAGGTTTTTGACTCCTCTTAAGATCCACATAATTTATACCTTTTTTAACGAAGGCATGTTGTCTTGTGACCATGCAAGAGTCAGGAGAGTGATCAAAAGCACGTCTGATTTCTTCCATGTGCTTTAGAACCAAGTGCAATTGCATCCCTTAAACGGAGTGTGTCTTGCCTATAAAGAAAATCGATAATTGCATAATCATCAACATTAATGGATAACATAAAATGGACCTTTAAACATGGCATATACCACTTTAAAATTGTGAAGCATTGTTATGCATGATCAGGTATAAGTGAAACTGTTAGTTTGTTTTTGAATCCTGATTAGAAACCAAGTCATCTTTTTTGTGATCCAAAGTTTAAGCAGACTTGATTCTGCTAAAATTATTCTTACTGTGAATATAGTGAGTCTAGTTGAGCACTCGTGTAAATCAGAATTTTGTTACATGGTTTGCTAGTTACTTATGAATTTTATCTGTTTATAGCCTGGTCATTATGATAATCTTAGTAAAATATTTACTGCATCTCCAAAATCTGGATTGCTGTAAAAGTATATTATGATTGTCTGGTATTTTCTACTTATGATAATTTACCAATGAAGATACAAGTAAAGTCAAACCTCAAATAAAGGCCCCCACTTATAAGCAGCCACCTCCTAGTAACATTTAACTGCGACCTTGCTGAGTACCAAATGAAAAATATATAACTGCGTTTTCCTTCTAAGAGAAGTCAAAGATAAGTTCCAATATTTTTTTGCTGAAATAATTGCTGAAGTATCAGGCCGTACTGGGAAAAATTTTTGAAGGTGTGTGGAAAATTTTACTCCATCAGCATTTCAGGCATGCAATGGTGTGCTGTTGAAAATTTTGTAAAATCACATAGAAACTGGCCGGTTTGCCATTGACACTTATCTACTGATAATGAACTCAATTGAAGACACAGAAAAAAATGCAACAAGATGAAATCAGTGATTATCAAATGACAAATGATGGGAGTTTGAAAGGTTTCCCGTAAATCATGGACTGCCGCAGTAAAAAAAGCCTCACTAATGCCAGATCAAGATGTGCAATAACTTGCACTTCTAGGCAAAGGAAGGCATGTGCCAGGCCTGAAGTATGGTCTTGAAATGAAGAAAAGTTTCAAGAGATCTAAGTATGCTTCTGACAGTAATAGACAAAATCAAACTGACTCCAACAGAAACACGCTTCTTTACACCAAAAAGTCTGTTGTAAAAGACTTTATGGATTTTTCAACCTTACTGCAACCAGTTAAGGACGAACTATTTTATAGACAATTTTTTGACACATGATAATATCTGCAAAACATGTACTCAAGTGTCTTCAGAAAAACATGTAAGCGTGTGAAATGAGATTATCAAAAGAAGAAATGAAATTTTCTAGTAAACTATAGTTTTTCTCAGTTGTAAGAAAACTCTTTTTGTTGATGCAATGATGCAAAACGTGAAGCAAAGTGCTAGAAATGACAAAAAGTATTAAGCCTGAATTATTTGGCTTTTGGTTACAAACTTAAAACTTGCCACATACATTCGCACAAGACATGAATGCCACCAATGTCACTTTGCTTAAGCTAAATGTCCTGGTGTATGCCAAGCTTTAAATGTGACAGTTTTTATCTCACTTTAAGAAGACTTTTTCACACAAGGTCAGTTTAGAAAAATTACATCATGCATTTTTTCCTTAGTGTTGATTTTTTATCTTTTTATGAGAATATACCATGGTTTTATCTTGCTATATTACTTCGTTTTAGACATCACCTGGACCTCCATCTCTTGCAGATGCTTTGCAACCAGGACGTAACATGGTAGCAGCTGGTTATGCCCTGTATGGAAGTGCTACTATGGTTGTTCTTAGTACAGGAAATGGTGTAAATGGATTTTTGCTTGATCCTGTAAGATACCTGTGTTGTTTTCATGTGTGATGATTTAGTGGTAATCTTTGTTTTACGTTAAGGTAATATTTTTTGTGTTTGTCAAGTTGATCAAAAATACAAAAGCCAGCATAAGTTGATTTAATGCTATTGTATTAAAAATACAAGACTTGGATACTTCAAAGGTTAAAAGATGAAAACTAAATTAAGCATGGAGGTGTATTGAAACTTTTTATGAGAGGTCTGGTTAACACAGTCTAAATTGTGGAGTAATCCATGATTATCTCGTATTTGAAATTTTGTGGTATCAATTACAGGTCATGGGATAATAATATTGTCAATTAGTTCATGATGTTAATGGCAATACACCAAGCATCAGAGCAGAACATGCAGTAGTACAGGCATGACCTTAGTTGCAGGTTATTCTTTACAAACAACAGCACGGTAATTGATTATCAGCTGTTGTACTTCTCAAGTTCACAGAGATGCAAATCGCTGAACTCCTTTAGTCTTTGTTTGGGTAATTTGGAGTCTCAGGTAAAAAAATTCATTGTATTAGATAATTTGCAGTTAATCCCATTGATTTTGTGGAATAAATTAATTTTTATGGTGTAAATTCTAAGTATATGTCGTATGTGTTCAAGCATTAAATTTTTGAATATGAAAATATAAACAACTGCACTTTCTGATTGCCCTGAGTTTGGTTGTAATTTTTTGATGAAATGATGTGCCCATTTGTTAAACTATGTAGCCATAAGAGTGTTATTTTTAGTCTGAGCTATTGTGACTTATCACTGCCACAACAACTATTGTCATCATGTAGCATTGTTGTTTTTATCATCATTGTTGTCATTGCTGTTGTCATTATTATTGTCATTATTACCATTCTCAATGTTGCACAATCATCATTAGCATTTTTATCAGTCATTATTTTCACATTAATGTTTGTTTTTTCATGATTGTGTGAAATGAGTGTTACTTGGTCTATGTTGTTGTTTGGTAGGAAGTCATATTTTTGATATTCATAGAGCAGAAGTGAATTCTTTTAATAGCTGCTCTGATATGTAAGAATTTCTGTAGATGCCATTGCAATATTTGATGTGCACTATCATTGCACATGGACTACAGGAGTAAATAAAATCATCATCATCATATCTTTTCAAAGGGCCCCACCAAGCTAGATTTCATACACACAGTAAACTGGGGTGCTTTAGAATAAACCGGGGAGCTTGTTAAGACAAACAGCAGTTTGGGGGTCAAGACATTTCAAAAGAAAGGTTGATACGGAGCTAGGTGCTAAACTAATCCAATTGTGGACAAGGTATATGACATTTCATTCACTCAAGTACCTATCTTCAGGTTGGCCACATAATCATTTAAATACATTAAAGCTCTTCCTTTAAGACCTTGGAATAATGACAGGATAAGTTCCTTGAAAATTAAAGTCTCCGTCCAGAAAAATATTAATATTTGAGAACTTACTGTCTTGAAATTGAGAAGCTCATGTTGGTTACAGATTCCAAATATCTAGATAACAAACTTCAGATAGACTGTATTATACCAAAGCTTTGTTTACGTAACTTGAAACTGTTGGCTTTTCATGTAACTTGAAGATATTGTTTTATTTCAAAATGAAGAAGAGCTGATTTATCCCAAAAATATTTGCCTCTGTGTCAGGGTTGGGTGTTAAGCAAGAAAAAGGCAGTATTAGCCCCCCACCCCCCACACAAAGTGTTAATTTCAGCATTTTAAAGTCTCAGTATTATTATTATGTTAAAAAGTGTGCAGTAATGCTTGAAATTCAAACCATCTGATTACTTTGGATGGAGGTCACAGCATAGGCACAGCAAACAGTCCACTCGTTTTTGATCATAGCTGTACGACTTACAGACCCCATGGTATTAGCCCTCGAATACCTTCACATGCCGTGGCCACAATTTATGTTCAGTTGTCATAAGAAACATGCTGAATGTTGTCAATAATATGTAATAAAAATGTTCAGTGACAAATTTACTTTTGACAAATCTCCCATCACAAGGCAGGACCATCAAAAATTGGTATTTTCTCAGCATCACCGCACACCCACAAAAACTTCTCATAAATAGTTTTAAATATTTATTTTTTAACATAACTTTTGGGCAAGGTCTCCCATCTTTGTTGAAATGAAAATGCACCCAAACAAAAACATTCAAGAGCATGATTCATTAATCCAACAGAAGGCCAATATGTTTCAGCCGCCAAGGTATTAGAAATGAAAAGTAATGCCTCGGCCCTTTTCTTATAGTGACACTTGACCAAAGAATGTTACATCATGCTGATTGTCGATACGAAAGAATTTTGTAGGAAATTTAAAGCTAATACCTTGCTGATAAAAATGCCACAGCTCCTTTGCTGTAAAGATAATCTGTCAGTACAGATTAGTAAGGGTTAGGAGAAACAAAAGGAAGCTGGATTTTTTTGACATTCAATAGTAAATATTGAGTGTGTAAGCTGCAAGATTCGTCCTTGCATTTCACAGTTCTTACTTTAACATGATGCAATGGAAGTTCAAATTTTTAAAAATTTCTTGTTTATTCTAAAAGTGAGGTTATTGTATCTGAAAAATGGTATTAGACTTATACCTTTAATACCTCCCCCAGCCACCACTGTTCAGTGTATGAGGAAGTTTCTAAACAAAATCAGTTTAATTTGTTTAGGAGAAGTTGGCTGCATTTTGATTTAAATTTGTTTGTGTAATTTTTGTTCTTTTTAATGCATTCTTTACTGGTGTTGTGTGTACTTTCGGGCAGATAATGTATGAGTGTATAAAAGCACCACACTTAATATTTCAACAAACCTCCCTATTGCTTGCTTTCTCCAGCTTTTATCTGTCTTCACATGCTGTGAGGTGGTTAAAATACGCAGAACATCAAAGAAGAGTGTAAATTATGTTGTATTGATATATTAAAAGTGTTCTTGTGGCACATTGTGTAGTGAACAATATTTTCATGAAATTTAAATAATTTCATTAAAATGATTTTATTCAGTGATGTCTGAAGTGTAGAATGCAAGTCAGAATCATTTTAAGATTAATCTATTTTAGTTGAAAACTTTTGCATTGCGCAGAAATGTGATGTGGGTGGTTGGAATTGCAGTGACATGTTTCTTACATGTTATTTCTTTTCTCAGTCAATAGGTGAATTTGTGCTGACAGATCCAGGCATGAAGGTGAAACCACGAGGGAAAATATACAGTCTTAATGAGGGATATGAAGCTTTATTTGATGAAAGGGTCAAAGCATATTTAAAATCCATGAAGTACCCAGAGGTATGTGGCCTACCTAAGAATTACTTTATGATTGGTAGTGTTGATATTTCAAACTAGAAGCTAAAAACATCACAGAAAGGGATCTTTTTACAAAGATACTTTGAAACTAGGTCATAATGAACCAGCCCTTTAGTCATGTTCAAGTTAAAAAGCAAAATTGTCTGATAAACTTGATAGAAATCAATGCCAGAGGCACATCAGATTTAGCATTTATTGCTTGGAAACCTTACCCAAGAATTCCTTCATATTGTGATACCAGTAGTTAGTTGCCTTGTTAGTAGTGCAAATTCGTATGCCAACATTTAGGTGATTGTTGATTAATGTTTGTTGCTAGCTGTTTTGTGTGACATTTATGACAGTACAACACTTTTTTATTCATTGTAGTAATTTACTCTCTATTGTTACCTGTCTTCTACTGTTTGACCAGGGTGAAATTTCGTATTCAGTCTTGGGGTCCGGGTCAGGCAGCCTTTACAGTTGGGTTGTGGTCAAGGTCAGGATAAGTGTTTGAAGCATATGAAACTAGAATCTTAGGTGTTGCACATCTTGAAAAGAACATTTTGATGAGTGCACAGATGTATATTTCTACATAACTGCAGGGTAAGAGTTGCCCGTCCTGAAGCACTATGGCAAATCCATTTATTTATATTTCATATCCTAATGCTATTTATATTCTGCAAGACGTGCAACTGTCTGTTACTTTGAGTAAATCTTGCTGAAATAAGAACTTTGTCTTGCATATAAATATGCTACTTTTCAAATGGCAACTGATAATAACCCAAATCACCGGCTTCCAATTTCACAGTTTTCTGCCCTCAGGAGATCACCATCTTGAATTTTAAATTTGAACTGAGCTTCCGAAGCCCTGCACATATTTTGACAGAGGTGGGGTTGGTGTTGGGAGGGCCATCCCCAACCAAGGTTTGGCCAGGGTCGGGATCCTGGTCGATCACTGCTCTCTTTGACATTGTTTGGTGAGGATTGGATAGTATGGTGGAATAGCATAGATGTGAATGTGGTGTATATGAACATAGTGAGTTATTACTTCTAAGCAAGGTATATTGATAAACTGTAAATAAACACAAGATATTGGCAACGTCATATGTGGAACCTTACCTGCATTTGACAGCCACTGACGATGTAAGTAGGAAAAATGCATGATCTGTGTAGAGGACACAAGTCTGGGTACATAAATTCAATGTTAGTGAAAGAAACACTAACCTGAGCCTATGCTGAGTTTAGCTGAAAAATTGAGCTGTTATATTATTAGCCATTGCATTATATGTTGTGTTCTAACAGCAAAAATTCAAGTGTGCAGCTGCAATGTCAACGGGGTTGGATCATGGAGAGTGGTTTCTTAGCTGTAAATGTAGGCCAAGGCGGGTCTAATGTAGTCGATTGGTTAGGATTGCTACACTTATTACTTATGTGCTTACATGTTTTTCACATTAACATTTCTCCTTTTAAGGGCGGGAAAAGTCCATATGGAGCACGATACGTAGGATCAATGGTTGCTGATATGCACCGAACATTGAAATATGGGGGAGTGTTCATGTACCCCGCCAACAAGAACAGTCCCAAGGGCAAGGTATGTTCACCACCATGACATATTGCGTATATTCCTGTAGACAATAGTAGTAAATAATCTTAACAGTAAAGCAGTGCCGTGGAGCTAGTATACAATTCATAAGTTGTAAATTTGCCGCTTTTGAAGAAGAAAATGATCCATTTGCAAATTTTCATTCTACATGCCCCTGGTTTATGCAACAAAAAATTTTGGAGAAAGTATGTAGGAAGAAGCTTTACAGGTGGATAATTAGTGGATGGATCGTTTTCTTTGCAAAGTAGGTGCACGGTATAACGTATGTATCTTGGGTAGAAAAAAATCAACCAGTCATTCAATTAGCATAATCAATTTTAGATCTCTGTGTACAAGTGCTGTTGTGCTTTGGGGGATTTGGATTTGGTCTTTCATGATCAAATCTGTTGAACCATATTGCAGGGGTTTTTCTCATTTTGGCCAGTGAATAAATAAGCCGTCATGATTGATACGTTTTGGACAGTGTTGTCACTTCGCTGTTAAAATTGCCAGAACACAAGCTGGAGGTTTGAATTTGATTTGAACATTTCAATAAAGTTGTTCAGGGATAAACCAAAGATAAGTTGAGTAGTATGTACTTATTTATAAAAGTGTTTCGTGTGGATATGTTTTCTTGTTTTTATGCTGGTGCGTGCGTGTGTTTCTGTGCTTTCCAGCATTTAATTACCAATTACTGGCTACATAACGATATTGTAAACTTTATTAATTTTATTTCATATCATGTTTCGGAATTGTTTGATTCGCAAAAATGAAGTGCCGTGGGGCTAGAATATAACAAGTAAGAAAAATCTGTAAATTTACCGCCCTTGTAAAGATAACTAGCAATCCGCGAATTTTCATCCTCCCAGGCCTTAGTCATGCGACAGAATTCTTTACAGTGTACGACAGTAGCCCACTTGGACGATGAATAAATTCAAACTGTCATAAATACTAGCTACAGAACCAGCGATTAGTAGAAGAGGGTGTGTCAGCGATTTTTCACTTGATAAAAAGGCAAGATTCCTAGTTTCTCTGACGATCGTTGTCTGCTTTCTGGAATTTATTGAAAAAGAAGTGGAAAACTTAATTCTTGTCCTGGTCAACTCGATGCGCTTAACCACGTTTCATTCAATAATTGATGGCGTATTTTGAATCAGATTGGGTTGTCTAATTTCGTCCATAAAAGTTACTTTAAATTAACCTTTGTTTATGCATAGGTGGTCGACAGCTGTATAGTAGTATATAAGAGGCGATAGCTGTTTCTGAGCAGATAAGCCGACAAGACGTGAATTATTGTGTTTATGTCACGGCTTCTTTTTCATATGTTACTACTGAAATCTTATTGGGTTTTTTTCAGTATACAAAATTGGGAGAAACCTGTTTCCGTCTTAGGTTATTATATATTTCCTGCTCACTGACTCCTGTGAGTATTGATATTAAACATGTTCAACGTGATTGACCTTTCGTGGCTCTTATGGTATTCTACAACTTTTCTGTGGCGTAAATTTTGTTTTCAGGCAATGGCGTAACGCAGACTTTTGGGGCCTTTATGACTTTTGTAAGATGGGGCCCTTCTCTAGGGTCGCGAAAACGGCTCTACATTGTAAGGGGATTCGAGGTACTAGGAATATTTTTGAAACCGTGCCCTTTAGGTCCTCGAAATATTCTCGTTATATCGAAACGGGAAATTTAATTATGCTTCTGAGAACAGTTTATTTCAACGATTATGTTCTAACGAATAAGCAACAAATTAATCGAGTGTTCTGTTAGTAGCATTGGTTAGTAAAGACTTATGGGATGGCTTTAGGAAGCCTTTTACCAAAGTATAGGGAAGCACACAATCCCAATTTTCCTGGACGCTTTTGGTCTGGGGCCCTAAGTTGTAGAAGTAGGGTGCCCTAAATTATGACACCACTGTTACCAGGACAGTGAAATGTTTGTGACTGATCACTTTCTGGTAGGTTTCGGTAATTCTGCTGTCTTCAAAGAGCCTATAACTGTCATTTAACCTTGATACATATATGACAGCCGCGCTAAGGAAGTTATGTGTGTTTTTAAACAGCAAATCTATGAATTTAAATCAGGGTGATCATCGTTTCAAGTTTCCGCTTACACGCAGTGAGTTTAACCTTTCATAAAAATATATTTGCAGATATGTTTAACTTTGTTTATGCCCATGTCTTAAAATAGAAATAGACTTCGGTGATTGAGGTTATCGTGGCAAAATTTTCTCTCTGCCCATTAATCTTTGCGTAGAGAATTTGGTGTCAGCTGTTCGGCCTATAAGATTTAAGTCCCTCTGCCTACGATAGGCATTGATTCAATAGGCCAACTTACCAGTTTGTGTTTGTTTATCCTGTCCGTTAATAAGATGTTTTTGTTTACAGTCCTATGTCCAGCTATACGGAGATGTCTTGATCACAGCAACTTTTCGTGATGTCAACTTCCTATATATATTTATTTATTTATGTACAGAGGAGTCTAGTTTATTTGTGTTTAAGAGCCATTTCTTTGAATCGGTATGAACAAACGGATATCATAAAGACTTGACACTCGCGGCTTAACCTGCTCTCTAAGAATACAACAACACCCCGCTTTGGCAGCGCGGGTAGAAACTGTTTCCAATAGGAGAACGAGCTGTATGCTAGTGTGTGCGTGCGTACTTATCCAATGTTGTTCTGCTTCTATGCGCTTTTAAAACGGAACACTTTTTGTCATCCGATTCAGTGTAAATGGACTCTAAGTCTTAGACCGCCTATTTTATACCACCATTGGAATGATGCTTTTCTCGTTTTGATTGTCAGCTTCGTTTGTTGTATGAATGCAGTCCAATGGCATTCATCATTGAGCAAGCAGGCGGCATGGCAACGGATGGAAATCAGCCTATTTTGGATATAATCCCAACGAGTATTCATCAACGCACGCCCATTTTTTGTGGATCATCAGAGGACATTAAAGATTTTTTGAAAATTAATGCGTGATGCACTCGAAAGAATAGCAAAACTCGAAAATGGGAGATGTTTTAGTCGTGAGTAGTGAAAGTAGTCTGCTTACCTGTCAGTCTTGTATAACTTTTCTTACTGGATGTATCACAAGACAGCAAAGTTATATGCAAATGATCATGTTGGTTTTGCTGATTACGTTGTCACGTTAGGTTAACGCTTTCATCCTTAACAACGAAGTGCCTGTCTGGGCAATATAATGGATTTTTTTATTTAATCGTTTGTCCTTGATTTGGCTATGAAGTAAGAAATTGTGAAGGGTAGCGAAAAACTGTGTTTTAGAACTGGTATATAGTATAGTGATAAAGAATGAGGACTTAACCAATTTAGTTTTGGACAAACAAAACCTGTACACGAATTTTTAACTCTTACGATGTTCTTCTTTGTTAGTTTCATTGTCGTCAGACACTGCAAGTCGCCATAGGTACAGCTTGTGCTTATTAGGCAACCTCAACCATATTTTGTGGCAACTCAAAGACGGCTGATCTAAAATGAGATCGATTACGAAACAGAAGATTTAAAAACATGGCCTATTTGCGAACGACAGATTGAATTGGTTGTTCTCAACAATTGGCACTTGGCGGTGCATCATCTTCCGTTGACGGAGAATGGCCGAGAATTTTGTGTTGTCTCCTCTGACACCTGTGGTACATTGTCTTGTGCTGGTAAAAAGGAGGGTTACTTTATCTCCTTAAAATTAACGATGTGTTCTGACATGGAACATACTGCTGCACAAGATCTCCTTACTTTTATTATTGGCAGTCATTTATTGGGATAACAGTGATTGTTTATTCCATATAGAACCCGACAGGGTAGTCTTGTCTGAAGTAAAAGTGTCACCATTGGAGTTTCGAACCTGAGTCTCTATTAATGCAAATCTGACACCTCTCCCGTTGAGCTAAATGTTTCTTTAGGAAAGGTGGAAGCACTATAAGTCTTTCAAGCCCTTCAACCCACTGTTTTATTGTTAGGTACCATGCATGCTCTATAATAAGATCCTGGTTACTTGAACAGAAATACATCAGTTAATTGCATCGCTTACTTATCTACTTTTGTTTAAGCCACTGGTGTTCACAACCCAGGGAAATCCCGAAGTTCC
>JANTCA010020414.1:4379-24022 GCA_024741275.1 Chironex yamaguchii
GCAATTAGACTGTGAATCTACCTTGGGTAACATACAGCAATTAGACTGTGAATCTACCTAGGGTAACATACAGCAATTAGACTGTGAATCTACCTAGGGTAACATACCAACGAGAGTTTCCTGACTGACTGGCTTTAAAGTATTTGACAAAGCCAAGTAACTTTGTGTCCCCTTATATTTTTTGCTGCACAGCTACCTTCTCAAAACTGGAATCAAGGACAGTGCGTAGATCATACCTAATAATATTTAGTCTTCACAATCGTGAAATACAGAACTGCTCAGCAAGGGACAGTGGAACCTCTAATGGCGGGCCAATTCCGAATAGTGGCCACCTTCCGATAACGGCCACTAGCCTTCAGTCCCAAACACTTTCCTACGTGGTTGTGTATACAGCTAACCTCCAAATAACTACCGCCTCCGAATAACGTTTAGCGGCCACACGGGTCAGTCCAACATGAAGGTTTAGGTAGCACAAGATTTAATTAATTTTTAGTAAACTTCTGACTAGCGGCCATTTGACCTTGGAGCTAAAAGTGGCCGCATTGAGAGGTTGGATTGTATGTCCAAAACGCTGTTATTTCCAATCTGACGTTTAAGAACAACGGATGGACTGCATGTTTGCAATGTTGCTGACGCAGTAAAAAAGGCCATATTTATTGGGCAATCTCGTTGGGATTACCAGCACTTTACGCTAGCCTTATTACGGACGTGGACTTTCTCTTGGTTTTGTCCATGAATTTCACTGTAGCCCTGTCACTGTTCGCCCTTAATTGATTTACTGTTGTTGTGTTAGTGTGATCTTGTGATGACTTCAAATTACGATTTACTCTTTAGAGATCATAGCTGAAACAAATCAGCGATGTAGCAGCAGTGAATCAGAATATGAAACATCAGAGGATGACAGCCCAAGTGAAACTGACCAAGATATCACTTTTTCGTCATCAATAGCTATTAAAACACCCAGGTAATTGCAAATTTGCGATATTGTGCTAAAAACAATTAAAAGCTTTTTTCGTCTGACACTCTTGAGAGTATGAATCATTAGAAAGTATAGATATATGGCAACCTTGTATTGGAGCATTGGAGTCTGTCTACAATAAGACAAGAAGACCAGGAATCATAGGCAGAAAGAGTTCGCTTTTTCACTTGGATTTTTCTTGTAATTCTTTGTTTCTTCATTTTCTCTTTGCTTTTTTCCTTTCTTGTTGATGATTGGCTCGTTTTGATACACGTTTCATATAAAAAGGTTGCCATATACATGTACTTTCCTTCCTGACGATTCATACTCTAAAAAGTGTCAGACGAAAAAAGCTTTTGTATGTTTTTAGCTCAATGTCGTACATGTTTAAGGCGAAGTTCAAGTTTCATACCACAAAGAGATTGTTCGACTTTAAATCATGCCTTTAACGTATAATAAGCGAATGCCAGTTTGTGCAGTGTATAGTGCGCCATGGTCGTGGTTGATGCCACAGCAACACAGAATTGTGTTACTGTAACCTCAAAGGCAAAAGATCATCGAACTCTTTTGTGGGGTAGTATGTGACTATACTACGCATATATGTCATGCATATCTTGTCCATACTGAAAGAGTAAATTATACTTCCATGATACTTTATCGTAAATCAATCTCTACTTCCTTGACTCTATTTTACGTTTTATCCTCCGTGCATTCACAACTTGTAGGTCAGTAGGGTTCATTTGGTCATTCATTCGACCGCAGACGCCTCTATCAAAATGAGGGGAGGTACAGTCGTTTGTCATTGGGTTTTCCATTAACAGATGCGTTTGATGTAAGAAATGTGCACACAATGTATATGACAGAGTAAAGTACACACTCCGTGCTTATAGCATAAGCTTCGTTTATCGTTTAAGTTTTTATCATTATTTTTATCCATGATATCATTACTAGCTGTTTTTAAACTTTCGCAATGATATCCTGACATTTTCAAGTATTGTTTTTAATTCGGTAATCAGCAGTTACTGATTCGAACCTGGGGCTGTCAGTTAATACAACTGAATTTTTGTCCGCCAGCATTTGATATGGACGAACTCCAAGGGATGCATACCATCCTTGTTCTCGAGTAAACTACAGAACAACTGAAATACATGCCCAAGCCCATTTTATGTCATTTGTCAGGGACGTTACAGTGCATTCATAATACTTGGTCTTCGATACAGACTCTGTGTTATCTCACATTGCTTTCGTATGCCACGATTCTCTGATGATTAATCTGATGGTGCACTTTTTACTTAGCAACTACTATTTTCTTTTTCTTAGGAAGTCAAATTCAGTTCGAAAACAGCCGTCAAAATCAGGAAAGGTCAGGAAAATTCCATGATTTGTTTCTCGATTACAATTTTAAGATAGCTTTTTATGAGTAAAAATACCAATATAAGCTTGTAGAAGCCATGTAAATGAACGTACGGAGAAAAGCCAAACTGGGACTTAAACGCTTAAAGCTCATATCTGTACTTAATGAAAAGAACACGGATTTATTCGGAGTAACGAGCGCATTGGGGTTTTTTTGTCTTCCAAGAAAAACTTCAAGATTTAAGTCAAGTGTTGTTATGTGAAGAACAAAATAGAAGTTGATGCGACCACCGTGTGTTGTGGTCATCTAGGCATTGAACCTGGACACACGAAACTGCCGCTTTCTTTGTCGTGCTAAACAGCTCAATTACAGCATAGTAAAACTTCGCCAATGCAACTTCTCAAGAATTTTTCTAGAATTTATGAGACTATAAAGCCTTTTTATGTGTTGTCATTCTATAGGGCCGCGATTCTGACGCCTATTTCCTGGCTCAGTATGGAAGAAGAGTGACAACATCAGATAAGACTCTTTCATCAGTTAAGGCAGCTAAAATGGATCCGGAGGTAAGACCGTGTTTTAAACCATGGAATTGTTCAAGCGGTTCCGCAAAGTATCTAGTGTACTATTCCCTGATGTTTATTGTTAAGAGGTCTCCCCGTCATTTGTGCTGTCAGCTCATTAGGCCATTTCACAGTTTGTTGGTACGCGCAATGCTTAGATTATAGATCAATTTCGAGTAGAGAATCCAGGCGATATAATGATATGAAGATATCAAAGTATGTTGTCCATTGATATAATTCTCTTGTCCACTCGACACCCCGCTAGTTCGATATTTTTAACGTTCCTTGTGATGTCGAGTTAACGGGGGAGTTATGTAAATATAGGGATAAACTCTTACTCGAATTTTCGACCTGCAAGGCCTTAGTTTATCTTATCTAGGTAAAGTTGCACATTTTATATTTTATGTGGTATATAATAGCCCCATACCAATGCATTTTGCGACTTTGGCTTGAAAATTTGCGACATTGCTCTAAATGCATTTTCGTCTGACACTTCAGAATATGAATCATCAGAAAGGAAAGTATAAATTTGTGGCAACCGTTTAACAAAAAACACATACCTAAACTAGCCAATCATAAACAAGAAATGAAAAAAAAAACAAAGAGAAAATGGAGAAATTAAGAACTATTTTGTATCGAGCTAGCCAGTGTCTGTTACCTAGACTGGATACAAATGCGTATTTGGCATCAAAATAGGCACCCCTTCTATCAAAGTTATGTTATGGAATTGGGGTAGTGAGTTAACAAGGTGAGTTTGTAGGGTTTCCCTGTGCGTTAGTATTCAACAATGTTTTTCTGGCTGACAAGTCTCACCCCCAGATTGCAAAATTTTATCAACTTGTAACTGGTATTGTATTGTGTGTGATTTCAAATAGCTCTGTTAGATGTAACAGTCCGTTCGTCGACTTATTTGTAGACACTTCGATACTATATGGAAAGCAGTTGTACAAAACATAAAAAAGAATGCAATAATTTATACCAAAGCTATACTAAAATGTTTGGAAAATGGATGTTTCAACTCAGGTTAGTGTTTTATTTTTTCTATTCGAATATATTTAATATATACATATACTATATAATACGATGATATGAACATGAAGTCATGCCTTTTTACAACTCGTATGTCGTGAACTGCTGCGAGGGAGAGGAATTTGTAACGCTCGCTAATTTTGCGGGGCCTTTAACTGGAAACCTCATTTGCCCCGTGATAGTGGCAGTAGTACAAGTTGAACGTTTTTATTGTACCATTATGTGACCAATTGAAAGGTAACAGTACACTACTTGACTAGAATTGCTTTCATGGTTATGTCGATACAACTGCCTTCAGACCATTTGCAGCAAATCAGTTGGGGTGTTGCCCTAATGACGTCACTGGTTCTCAGTCCTCGTGTATGTGCACTATGATATGGCATTGATGAAGACCACAGCAATAATTTGTAACAAAGTAATCGCTTTGCATACATGGCTCATCTTTATACGTTGCATATTCTCAGGAGTGTAGTGTAAGATGTATACACTTTTCAATAAGTTTTTTACAATCATTCATATGTTAAAGTGGACCTACACCGTTTGTCAGTTTTGCCAAATATGAATAGAGTGGGAAATACGAAGTTGAAAATCGAACAAAAAATTGAAATCCAACTACTGTCTTGTTATAATTATTTCAAATTTATTTTTCTTGCGCTCATCAATGGGAAGGCTGGGACGTAGATTTATGACATCAACGCAAGAACTTGAAAGTTCTTACTTACCAAAGTGTAAACTAAAAGGTTGAAGTGTGACACTCTTTTAACACGTGTGTTGTAAAACGACCACGTAGTGTTGTTGCAAATCACAATTTTTCTCTATTTTCACATCGTTTTAAGCCAAAGAGTTTGAAAGATGTCTATATGTATCGCTAAGGTACTTCTCTTACAAGTTCTCCTGCCATGCTTGCTACTGATTCCGACATATTAGACATAGTGTCAGATAAGCGTCCATAGTTGGTTGAATGCGGATAGTATTGATTAAGAGTGTTTAAGAGGGATAAAACGTGATTCAAGGACCATGGCTGGAAAACTAATTCGATAAAAATGAATGCTATGTGTGGAGTAATCTTTGTAAGAATTTAAACTGTTAAACCGTTTATTAAGCTGGAGATATTGATAAATGTAAAACATAGTCCTACGTCATTTCATCCTTTATCATTATTCCTCTACTTTTCCTCCGCAAAAGCTTTGAAATTTTCTTGATGGCGCACGAAAAATTGTATTTGTGTGTTGCAGTTCCTGGTTAAAAGTATTCATGTATTCATTTTAAACCATTACCTTGAGTTCCCAGCTGTGAGACGAAGTAGACTTTTTTTTGTGCTCGTCAAGAGACTCTTGAGACTAAGAGTTAATTATGTTTCTTTTTTTTGTTATGGTAGCATACTCGTTATCGAGCGTAGCTGATTCCCATGCCAGGGTTAGGGAATTTACAAGGAAGTCAGCTCTTTATGAGAGTGGGCTCCCGTTACCTTCTTTAACCAATGGTTTTTTTTGTTTGTGGTGACGGTGGTTCGAACTTGCAACTTCAAGCTTGCAATATCGTCATCTTATCCACTATACCACGGTGGCTCTAATTATGCTTGAACAATTTTAATAGCACAAAAAACTGCAGAGAGAGCCAAAAGGTTCACTTTAAAAAGTATTTGCCCCTGCTTAAATGCTCAGTTGTGCCTTTCAATTTCATTTTAGACATGGATTTAATTGTCTGCTCTATGGATTGGGCTCGAAATCAAAATTAATGGATAAGTTTAGGAAAGAATGTCTGACGGCAGAAAACCATATTGTTGTTAATGGATTTTTCCCAGGATTAACAATAAAACAGGTAACGTTTTTACAAATTTCGTTGTCACTTTGTTTGCTACTTGCGATGGAAAGTGAATCAGTTTTACCTCGTTTCCCCCTTTTCAGCGCCACACTCGTGTTGCATTTATCCCAATGGAGAAGAGTTCTGGATATTCACAAATTTGATAAAGAGACATCTTAAACCTGTGAGACTGAGAGCATCTGGGTGTTGTTTCAATAGAATATGTCCAGTCGTGAATTTTTGTTGACTATGATCCTTACGTTAACTTAACGTTTTTTGTCTGTCCCACACTTCTTTGTAATCTACAAACTTGCGAATTTTGTGTAGCCATAGTATACGTCTCGCAATCATTGTTTAACCATAGTTAATTGTCTGACAATCCCTGTTTAGCCGCAGTTCCCTTACCCTCCCTTTTTTGGGTAACCGTAATATGTTGGTATTGAGGTAAAGCACTCTTGATGCCAAAGCCAGCAGCTATGTAGAGTTAATTTATATGAAGCAAGCTGAGATTTGAGCAAACAAAAGAAGTTCAGATGAGAAAAGGCCAACCGGGCTGGGTTTACTTTAATTTGGCGGGAAATCCAATCGCACTTGCGCACATGTGACTTTTTCATCGGTCGAGACTGGGCCAGCTCGCCTTGCTGCGATCTTATGATCTTACTTCACACAGATCTCTGGTGGGCTTGGCCGAGATCTGTGTGAACCGGGATGAATCTCATGTAAACACAGGTTTCTTTAACAAGAACGTCTGGGTTTGGTCAGATCTCGGCTAACCCGAGATAGACCGCTTAACTGGGCTGGTTTGCTTCTTAGTTATAAAATAAAAAGAAACTGATCCAGGATGAAGTGACGCGCAGCAAGAGAAACTTGCAGTCAATAGACGTATTATCCTTGTTGCCTATAGTTACATTATAAAGAAGAGGATTGGAAATTTACCAAAAACAAAGGGTATTTATGATTTTGGCATCAGGAACGCATCGCAAAGAAAGATCTAAATCGTAATTTTCGTCAGTAAACGTAATACCTACGCGTACTGCGTGGGTATGTCTGTTGGTGTCGTTTTGGGGAAGTCGAACCATCCTACAATATCTGTTTAGCGGTAGTTCACCATCCCACAATCCTTCTTTATCAGTGGTTTACTATCCCACAGTCCTTTATGCTAGCAGTTTACCATCTCAGAATTCTCATAATGGTAGCAGTTTACCATCTTATACTTAGCTAGCAAGTTGGGTATTTGGTAGTTTGTTTTAATAAAGTTTTTGTTTTTATTTACTTTGTGTAATACTAATAAAATTGCTATTTTACTATTGCGTATTTGACTCAGATACTCAATACGATAACTGATGACGTGTTAAATCACACTGGAACATTTAAAAGTGTCATTGATCAAGCGATGTTTATTAAAAACGAATTTGATGCTGGTGAGTAGATAGTTTTAGTAATTGCCAAATTCATTTGAATAGGGCTGACAAAAGTATCTGCTGGGTTGCTTTTAATTGGTGTAAACCCTTGTAACATCGAGCATAAATGTTTTAGTTGATGTAAGTCTGTGTGGTGTTTAGAGAGATGACAAAAAGAGGAAATAGGAGCAAGTTGGCCATTTACTATCTCCGACGTTTGCTTCGTCAACTTTGTTTAGACTTCAATTAAATAAGTTAAAATTTCTGTGAAGGTCGAACATGTTTATTGGATTAGTAGCAAAGGACGGTTGACATAGTAAAGTCACAAGAAAGGGAAACCGTTCAACATCTTATTGGCAGGATGCAAGAAACTGGCACGAACGAAGTACGTCAGGCAACACGACAACACCGTGAAGGTTCTTGGAGTAAAATTGTCAATGAGAGAATAGACTGTTACCCGAAGGAAGTAAGTGGTAGGAAGTGAGGTAGGAATGTGTAAAAGTGATCGAAAACGATTTATCATGCCGTGCCTTTTATAATCATTTTGATTCTGATGCTATATGGCTGACAGTCTCATCTCTGTCACCACACAATGTACACGACGGCGAAGTGTCTTTTTTGTTAATGTTGTATCTTATCCAATTCATCCTAATTGCTTGATCCTATGCAGCCATGTTCAGCTCTTCTGCTTCCTTCTTCAAATACGTTTTTTAACCCATAGCAAACATATCGATCAGGAAGCGTCAATCAAATCATTATTGTATCGACACTTGGCTTTGTATCAAAGAAAAGTGGAGGATTTATCAATTATAACAAAGGTCTTAACTTATATCACCATCGTCTGATTAATAAGTGATCAGAGGTAGCTATCAGATCGTCATACTGCATGAATAATAGAAAAATAAGGAGTGGACTGATCCAATATTATTAAACTTTTATTGATAATTTTGTATTTTTTATCATTATTGTGACTTTTTATCACTAGTGCAGTTAATGTTGTTTAAACTTCCATTATTAATCCTGCTATCGCAACACTTGCCAGAAGAAAACAGTGTTGGAAACCTGTTTTCTTGTTTCGTCGTGATCATTTTTAAGAAGTTGCTGTTGGACTGGGAACAAAGAATGAGGACTAATTGTACAGCAAGAAGGCTGGACCAAACGCTGGAAGACGCCATCCAGAAAACAATCATGCTCGTCAAATGGCATGTCCAGGCGAAGCCAACAAGGATGTAAAATGAGAAGAGAAAATCCGAAAATATCAACAGCTTTGTTTCAAATTACGTAAACAATGGGGTTAGATAGTGAAAGTAGTCCCGAAACTAGTTCGCTGTCTCGGAGGAGGACTGTAAGCACTGAAAGCAAATATCAAAATATTTTTGACAATAATAATTATAATGATCATTCTGCAATTGCACCAGAAATGCAAAAAAAGTACTGTAGGAGAGGGAATCCGTAATGAGAAAGATACTATCTGGACTGTTAACTTGAGGTGTATTGAATCCTCAAATAGCAAATTTTGGTAGTTGTATGTATTGTAATAATTATAATAAGAATAATTATTATATTTATATAATATTTATTTTTGAAACTTGAAGTTTATTTTGAATCTATGCGTACATTTGGATACTCCCTCACAGGAAGGCATTTCCAAATCTATTGCATTCGACCAGCATGATTGTTTTCTGGATGGTGTCTTAGGTCGGTGTTTTTCTTTATTTTATTCGGCAAAAGGAGCCTCTGACCGTCTTTATCTTTTCTTTCCAGCAACCTTGCCAGCAAGGCTGGGGTCTTTAAGGTTGCCGTTTCGGATAACGTGGCTGTTAATATTTACTGTAGCCAGGCATGTGCTGTATATAAGGACATACAGACGCATAGTTTGCCATAAGTCGTTTTCTTTGGGTCTTTTTACAACAGATGATGCTTTGGAACTGTTTCTTCTTGTATATAACATTGATGGAGCTATGTTAAGGAGTAGTAAGGTAAGTTGTTATAGTAATGGCATGCTTTGCATGTCATGACTTGACTTAACTCCCTCTCTCCCCGTGGAGAATGGGGCCGGAGATGATCTGCCTCCACTTCGTTCGGTCTTCCGCTCTCGTCTTCGCATCCGCCCAGGAGTTAAAGCCTAGTGGGTTCCTCTCCTTCTTGACAGTCCTCCTCCATGATTCTCTAGGTCTTCCCCTCTTGCATGTCATAATGTAAATAATAATAATTACATTGAAATTACGGTTAAAACCTTTCCTTGTAACGTCTACTTATTATGATGACAATATAGGTCACGATAATAAAGCTGAGCATTTGTCCGGTTGATCCCTGACACTTTGACAATTTTCTGCTTCATATCACGTTATAGAAGTTTCTCGTTCGTTTATCCCAATCTTCAGCTTATTTATGTTCCATAACGATGTAAACATTTAGCGAGAATTTTCACTTGTAATATGAGGAAAATGATCCATCTGAATATTTTCGACCGACAAGGCCTCAGGTGGACAATTGTCATGTGCTGAAAGCGAAATTATAAAATGTTCACCAAACACGATCGATGTATACAGCAAATTCATTTTCGTGCGTTTTATAATGCAACCATGACGATGAGAATCTGTATCAAACAAGTTTTGTCAAAAGTGCCTAACTCAAAAAATGAGGATGAGTGAGAGGACTTGACTTTGATGTCATCTAACTCTTGACATAGCAATTTAGAGTAGACGGCCAATATTTATCACGACGGAAGGCACTCGTTTTAAATGAGTCTTGATGTGGACATTCTAAGCAATGAGAATACAGGCATAAACACACTTGGACGCGAGTTCTTGGTACCTACAGTGATTTCAGTGTCTGAGTTAAATCTGTGTGAGTTGATATTTGTTGAAAAATGACGACACGCCCATGACAGGGAAATTTTCGCTTCCTTGAAGTCTCTCTTCGCAAAATGTCGTTAAAGTGTTTGCAGTTGCGACGATGTTGGAAATAAAACTACTTTCTCTAGTTGGCTTTCGATATAACAGAAAGTGAGGAATGGGCCGGGAAAATTGCATTGACTAAATACGGGATGGAAATTCCTCACGCGACGTAACTTTAAATTTAAGGTGATGCAATTTTTAGAGACTTGGTATGAGTATTTGACAGTCAAATATCAGTCTTCAGTTTGATGCATACCAAAACCAATGATTTAGTAGGGCCTAGGTCCCAATATTTTATTTGTGATTAGTGAACATTTCTGACTGTGGATTTAAGTCAATAGATATATTGCATTGTTATATTATTTGTTTTTATGGTTTGCTTTCATTGATAGGTACAAGATGCTCTAAGTTTTATTGCAACTGCTGCCAAAATTCACATCTTGGCTTCCATTGACCACATCAATGCCCCTTTAAGTAAGTATGAAATTATCCCCGTGATGCTGCCGTGAATATGTGCTTTCTGTCATCTTACAAAATTGCTAGAAAAATATATAGTATTTTTCTACACGCTCATATAATTCGTTGACAGCGATTAAGAAAGAATTCAAACATTTATACTGCGTTTTGATAGAGAATGTCGATACTTTATCTTGAAAGAACTGAAGCCTAATGAAATCACCGTTTTCCTTAAAAGTTGTGCAAATTTTGAAATCTAAAGGTAGCATGCCCAAAGGAGTAAACCCGACTTTCCTCAGTATCAATGTTAAATGGTTACAGATCACAACTTTAAATTAAATGACCCTGGATCAACGTATAATTTAATTAAGTAGTAGAGGAAAGGCCACTGTTCTTTCCTCTACTACTTAATCTAAATCTAGATATTTTAGAAGGTCCTTCTTCGTCGACAGTTACATGAAACCAGTTCCCATAGCATAGTTGATACGGCCCAAGCTCGGCACATGATTCATTGCACTGAATCTCTATTCAATTGTTGCAGTATATTCAGGAGGCGTCGGACATGTGGTGATTCGTAATCCCGTACACCAAACTAAATTGCATTGCATGCTTATGAAAGGGAGCTTTCAACGTTTCCCCTCCCCCCCCCCCCCCACACACACTTCAAAGACGCAAAGTGGCTGCCATTTGTCGCAGGTCACAAAATACCTGCTACTTGTCAGTATTTTTGCTAATAGACGGTTTCTAAACTAAACCAGTCAACGATCAAGGTTTACCTACTAAAAGACTCTACACCATTTTTGTTTAGCTCTATAGCTTAATAGGAAAGGCCCCAGGTTTCCACTCTACGGATCTTTGTTAAAATCTCATGTTGTTACTATTGCACATTAATTCTAGCCTTGACAAGACCAGTCGGTGTACATGTGTGATATCTGGTAATTGCACAAACGGCTAATATGGAAAGTGTTCTTTGGTCCAAAAACATGCCGGTTGTAAGTTTCTTTCCACTTAACACACAAATGGTAACATTGGTAAACAGTCAAACATGTAGTAATCTTTGAATCGTTTTTGTTGCGCTGTTTATCGTCAGATTTGCAACAATAATTTTCGAAGCAGATAAAACGAGAAGAGTTATACGGTCGGGAATTTTGAAACACGTAAGGTCGTTAGCACAGCAGTAAGTTTACCGTCGTAAGACGCTTGTTTTAAAGTTCAGGTGTTTACAGCAATAACTGGTGCTATGGAACGCCGCTCCGTGTATGTTGTTACCATCTGCCCAGATTAGTTACCGATGTGCTGTGGCTTACCATTCGACAGGTAAAGCCATCTAATAGGGATGCCCCATTAATTTTGGTAGTATCCTCCAGTTGCTTTTCTTCTGCTAGTGGAGTGTGTTTCATGGGGATGATTAATAATCTTCTACAGTGCTGAATAAACATTTGAAGCTTGAGGATACTTCCATTCGCCTTGAAAATTTGCGACATTGTGCTGAAAACATACTTAAAAGCTTTTTCCGTCTGACACTCCTCAGAGTATGAATCGCCAGAAAGGAAAGTATATGTATATGGCAACCTATTTATACGAAACATCTAGCAAAACTAGCCAATCATAAACAAGAAAGGAAACAATGAAAGAGAAAATGAAGAAACAAAACATTATTGGTAGAGTCCATGTAAAAAAACGACCTCTTTCTGCCTACAGAGCACTGGTTTTCTTGTTTTAATGTAGACAGACTCCATTACACTTAAGATGAAAGTGCCAATTATCCGAAAATTCTCGACGAAAAAAGCTTTTGAGTATGTTTTTAGCGCAAATTTTCAAGGCGACTTCCAAGTTTTGTACCACAAAAAGATTGTTGAATTACTTGCTCTCTTTTTTTATAACCTCGTTTTTGTTTTCACTGGGGCGTATTTCATGGTTTATTTGTTTGTTGGTTAGCAAAAAATAAAAAAGATGTTAGCGTATTGTTAATTTTACAATGTGTTAGTTTTCTGCTGATGATCAAATGCTTGATTCTGGATCACTTCGAAATTTTTCGGTAATAATACCTTCATAAAACCACACCTAGCAAGGAAGTCGTCGTTGGGAAAACCCAGTCAGTTACCATGACACCTATTAGTACAGCTTAATTATTCACAAAAGCGGAAATCACACTTTGATATCATTGGCTTGGCGTTTACTAAGTGCTTCTAGTTTAATTGCAAACGATATACACATATCAAATCAGCCAAAGCTTGTTTTTAGTCCCAGGAAATCCCATTTGACCTTATTTTTATTCTTTTCACAGTCTGGGATCAAACGAAAAGCAGTCGGTTTAATTGGTTGTGGTATGACGTCACTACGTTCGAACCCTATATTAAAGAGATGTCTTTCGAAAATTCATTCCTAATTCAACAAAGTGGCTCACTGGCTCTTAGTTCCTTAATCCATGTCATTAAGAGTTTAACACCAAATGCTAAAGGGATTTTTGTTCTTCTTGCGAACTACCAGCTTGATAACGAAAACGACGGTGCGTTTCAAGGTAGGTGTTGTTCAAGGGTCTTTACTTGCTAATCTTTTATATTCACTAACGTAGACTTTGGTTATCGGATTGTTAAATTGCTTTATTCCCTTGTACTTTTATTTCCAAAATGTCAGGCAAAATGTTTTCTTGTATGTATCATATCAGGTTTGTCATTTAACGATCTCTATCAGAAATGTCGTGAAAGATTCCTAGTAAGCAGTGACCTAACATTACGGGCTCAGCTCACGGAATTCAGAGATCACAAATTAATCAAATCAAAAAAGGTATGTATAAGCAAATTTATTTGTTTAGTGCAAATTTAGACGTCGATTTGATGGTTTTGTGTATGAAACAGAAGTTATGGTTGTGAATATCGGAACATCAAACTCTGGTTAGGTCTCACGACCGCAAATCTGACGCCTTTCCTACCGAGGTAAACAACTCGATATGAAAGGTTGAAAGACTATTAAATCATTGAACCCCGGTCGTCTGATGGTTGTTGGGTATCTGTTTAATGTTGTATACGCATTACAAGCGGTATTTGTTTTGTGCCTAGAAGGCATCCATTTATCACACAAGAGTCAAATACTTGGCAAGTTATGCTAAGGAAGACAAAGGCATGATTAATGAACTAGTTTGTAGAGGGCACTTTAGCTAAAGTAAACAGATTGACTTAGCCTCTTCTGTTGCTTCATTCCTGTAAATTCCATCGCATTTTGTTATCCACAGCACTGGCAACAGTGGGTGTATGTAATTGGATTCACAACATCTCGCAATTAGTGTCTCTTGGCTAGTATCTACAGTGGGTTAATTTGTAAATTTCTAAAATATTTGTGTAATACTCACACTACGTTATTGATAATATTCCATCCGTTTCATCCTTTTTGGCTTAAAAACAATAGCGAGAAACTGAGTCTGGGATCATTAGCCAGGATTTTCTGAAAGTTGTGACGTCGTGGTAATTACGAGTTTCCAAAACCAAATGCACTCTTAAATATTAGTAAGATTAACTAACTTTTCACAGCAAGATAAATAATTCTTCACTGCAATAAATTTCCAAGAAGCAAATTTTCATTATATTTGAATCGTCAAGGGCAACTGTCTTGACCTAACCGACGGCGCCGTAAGTTTTACATTGCGACAAATTCAATAGGGACTTGAAACAGTCGCATACTCATACACCAGTCAATTGAGAGACCGATTAATTATTTATAACAAAGTATTTTTACATGCTATTCATTGCACTATCGCCGCATGGAATCTCCAAACTCGATCTTTCAAGGGCATTCCCAGACAATGATGGATATAAGGCGAAAATTCGAAAAATTTGCTAGCAAAAGTCGGAAACCTGATTATCTCAGTCTATAGGAACAAAGCCCTGTTTGAATCTCTTGCCTTTTGGTTACACTACGATATTGTAGTGCGCCATTGCTTTTTACAACTGCAACTGCATTTTTAGACCTACCTACAGATTCTACCGTCATAACATAATAGAATCTTTAAACTTTAAGTTGCGTTCATATTTTGTCTTTCACTTTTCCAGGGGCAGGATGGCGTAGAATATCTTACAATACCGCTGGACTCTTCTTCCCTAAGGGATTTCCTGGATGATGAGGCGGCGTGATTTCATTAAGAGATTATGGTAGATATCTCTTAAACTTGCGTCTTCCACCTTACAATTGGGAGCATGCTTGGACTTTGTTTAAAAAGCCTTAGAAAGCACACGAAACACTTCTAAGGTGCATGTGTATAGACAATACATCGTGGTGTGTTCTGTGTAGAGAAATATGGAAAGATTTCACAATTATTTGCTATTTACACTGGCGTTGTCATTTCTTCTGTGGTTTCGCAAGATTATTTTTCCCGTTTGGATACCACGTTACTTGTCCACTGGATTCAAGCTATGACTCGTATAAATGAGACGTAGTTAATGGTTTCCTTTCATCTTTGCCGTTCAAAATATATAAAAACTAGTCGAAAACCCCCAAAAGCAATGTTTTGACGTCCAGGGGCATTGCAGGGCCGTAATTGGGTATCCTATAACGGGCAATGTGAGAATATGGAACGAGGGTGGCAAATGAGGTTACCGTTGGGGGTTTGGGATGTCTAACAGTTTCGGAAAAGATTTTGTTTTTTGTCCAACGTAGTATGTTGTTTGTTTAAAATATTTTTGTATTTACTAGTTTGCGAAGAAACAGGATTTCATACAATACACGTGCGAAATGTAAGCAAATCAATCTTACTGCAGGCCTTCCTA
Source organism: Chironex yamaguchii (assembly GCA_024741275.1). Classification (NCBI taxonomy): domain Eukaryota; kingdom Metazoa; phylum Cnidaria; class Cubozoa; order Chirodropida; family Chirodropidae; genus Chironex; species Chironex yamaguchii. The sequence goes on from JANTCA010020414.1 coordinate 19,600, forward strand.
AGCAGACGCTTCCTGAGGGGTGACATGACCAGTTTGTTAAAAAACAGTGCGTAAGAACATAAATAAAAAATAGGCTCAGTTCCAGCCACCATCGAGGATCCCCACGGTATAACACTTCCTATTACTCTCAGTGCCTTACCCATTCCAGACTTCATGCAAAGATGGACATTTGTAATGAAATCATAAATCACAGGCCTTCCTGTGAATCGAACAATTTATGACACGGACATAAAAAGCACACGCAAATTGTCTCAAATAAGCGCCTCGTTATGGAAACTTCTATTTGAGGCGATGAGAGTCTATCTGAGGTGAGCGTCAAAAAGAAGTGCGCGTTAATTCGCCCTCCTTCGACTGAGCCACCCAAGTTACGTCAGATAAAAAAGGAATTCGAAAAGAATAATGTTGGATCCTGCACTCATCGGAAAGTGACGTTCAAACAATCACTCATTAATTGTAAACATATGTAATTTACAAACCTTGGTCTTTCGTATCCAACCCTAACAAGGGTAATCTTTTTGCTAAGCTATACTGTATCTGAAATTAATGAACTTAAATCCCCCCCTGAAAAGAGCGCTTTTCTCGGATTAGCGCCTCTTGGGCCAAGTAAATAAAAGCTACATTTAAGTAAGAAGCAGCGTGGTTATTGACGTACACAATACGTTTTACAAAATGCCGCAATATAGGGTTATGATGTAGGGTTAGCTCGGCAGTATAAATTAATAAACGTACGCATGACACGAATGTTCTTTTGGCTGATACGGATACTTGTATATGAAATCTTTTTGTACTACAAAACTTAGACGAGAATGATTTAAGAAATACAGGTATCGCCTGCGATAGGATTGTTTAGCTTCGATCCATGTTTCTTATAAAAAAGTTGCCATATGTCTACACTTTCCTCTCTGATGCTCCATACTTGGAAGAGTGTCCAAAAACAGCTTTGAAGTATGTTTTAAGCGCAATGTGGCAAATTCTTAAGGCAATACCTGTATTTCTTCAATCTCTCCCTGTCTTAAGATAACTGGACCAAATGTTGTTTTTACGTAGCGTATAACAAAACCGAATACAGGAAAGGACAGAGTTCAATCGAGATTCAATCAGCGTCAGATACATTCTGCAATATCAAGCTTTACGTATCCCTTAACATCACAATTTACTTTTCTTGTTCTCTGGATCCCACGAATATGGAGTGGTTGCGTTATGATGTTCTGTGTAGAAAAATATTTTTAAAGACATATAAGAAAATAAACAGTTTAACAGAGAATACAAGAGTCACGAAACAAAGTCTGTATAGAACACTGAGAACGCCTATCAATAACACTGCGAAACAGGATCTAAAAGGTAGACGAAAAGAGGGGGCACCCAAATCGGCTATCGAAAATTTACGTAGCAATAAAGGAAATGGTATTTTGCATAGATTGAAACTTTTTAGAATCAGTATCATGTGGCATTCGGAAAGAAGGATCGCGTAATTTTACACCGCAGAAGAAACGGTCCCCTATTGCTATGTACTAGTGTCCATGTATCCCGAAATATAACATTAGGATAGGAGGGCACTTCTAAGCGTTTGCTTTCTGCCGGCCACATCTTCATGTCTCGGTTTTAGTGGCCAACAAACTGACCCCTTGTTGTTTCACAGTAGATGATGTAAAGGTACATTATTTTGAGAGACATGCATAGACTTGTGGATAAAAACTTGTTAAGAAGTAGTATTACAATAGTAAATAAGTAGTAGAGGGCCGTCGTCGTATAGTGGATAAGACGACGATCTTACAAACCAGTGGTTGCGAGTTCAAATCCGCGTCACCACAAACAAAATACCATTGGTGAGAGAAGGTAACGAAAGCCCACTTCAATAAATGAGCTTACTTCCTTGTAAATTCCCTAACCCTGGCATGGAAATCAGCTACGCTCAGTAATGAGTATACTACCAAAAAAGGTAGTAATAGGGCGCGGCTTGACCCCGAGGTCACTGGCTCTTCTCCTTATTCAGGTTACCAAGTAATCGGTAAAGCAGTAAAACTTGTTCTCTTTTCGCTTGCTTATCCAGGTCTAAAATACATTTTGTATTACAAAGTACTTCTACGTGAGATTTTTCCATCTTAAAATAAACGGAATAGTTATGCCGAGACGATTCGGTTTGCAATACAATAACGTACATACCGCTTCCAGAAGGAACTGAGCCCAATACCTGGGGGTTGAACGCTAGAAACTACTGAATTGGCTACGGGCAATTTCTGAGAGGCATGTTGGTCCTCACCCGCGGATTGTAGTTCTAGATTTACTAGGGCAAGCCCACAGCCTCCTCTTCCATTTGAACGTTACTTTAAACATTAGCTACCGGTTAACATCTGATTGCAGAGTAAAGAATGTCATGTATTTGCTTTTGTCATTAATTTTTACCCGCGATTGACATTAAACTTAGGTTATGATTATTCTGATGAAAAAATTATCCAAGGTAAAAGACTTGGTGTATTTCAGAGTCAGACATAATTGCTATGAAATGTTGGGGAGTGTTGGCTCTTTCTGACGTAGTCACACAGAAAGGCCCAGTGAAATGCTACAATAGCAGAATAATGCAAGGCAGTAAAGTGATATGAGTGAGGGCAAAGTGAGGCTTTTCAGCTTTACACCTGCACATTTTGTGGTGCAATTTGTCTCTGGCTGGTCTCTGACAATGGATGATGTCTAGTGCCTTCAGGTAAATGTTTGATCAATAATATTCTGACTGCCATGTCAGGAATACTGCATGGACATGGAGGTTGTTTGTGATTTCCATAAAGATAGCTACAATCTTAATGCCACTGCCAGAAAATATCGAAATACGACATACAAATTACCTGGCACTTCATACGTATGGCCGTATAAACTCTGAGCCCCATCTACCTTCACAGTTTCACCGGTTACGTAGGATGCTGCCGGGGATAAAAGAAACAAAACCAAGGCGGATACCTAAGGAAGAAATATGATCAGTATATAGATGTGCAATTTCAAGTGTACCAGGGTACATGCTCAAGGAAGGGTATAGCAGAGTATGTTCACTCCAGTCAGAGTGTCTACACCAACGTCACAGTCTATCAGTGTCTTTTCGCGTAAGATAGTGTGTAACAGCGTCTAGGCCGAGTCTGGCTTTACCAGTGTATATGCACCAGACAAGGAATACTAGTGTCCTTTTACTTCAGTGTATACACCTGGGTTAGGGTTTACGATTCGTTTAAGACAGTGTATCAGTGCCTACACCTGAGATGGGGTGTTGCAGTCACGTCGTGCTTGAGACAGGGTCTACCGCTCTATACCCAAGACACTGCGTTCAGTCCAGTGCGTTCTGGTCAGCGTGTTTAAGTGTGTTTGCCCTAGTCGTGGTGTACCAGAGTGTGTCCTCTTGGGACCAATGGGTCTTCAAAAAGTATTTTCTTCTTATCATTAATAAGTAGGGACACTGAGAAGGAAACATTACTGTAAAAGAAAATTGGGAGGAAAAAGGCATTTCAAAAACCTATAAACCCAGCTTCCTGAAAAGTCGCATTCAAAATTCGAGAATGTCACCTTACCTCTTCGACTGTACCAAATCTCTGTAACGGTATTTTCCTTAGCGCTTGTTCAAATATTTCTGGGTTGTGTGTCCTGTAATTATTAAATGCCGATTCTGAATAGATGGTTCCCTATAAAACATAACAACCAGCAAAGGCAATTGATTCCATAACTCGACATTAAATTTTGAGACTCAGAATAGACAGAGGTTACACAACAAAGCGAATAACAGCAGTATTAATATATAAACTCCGAACATCTTCCTACCTGAAATATTGCAAGTTCACTACGCCAGTTCGTCTGAAGAAATAAGCACGTAGTAATAACCATACGTGTGATTAAACAAGGCATCGAATTTTTGAATGTTTATTGGCATTATTAGATAACAAAAGTAGAGTCTATTTCGAGTATAGTATAGTATAGTATAGTATAGTATACAAATTTACTTACAGGTGCGATGCTGTTGATGCGAATTGCAGATGATGCCCATTCAATTGCCATTGATTTTGTTAGGTTGTCTACTCCTGCCCTGGCAGCTGATGAATGTCTGTTGGGAAGAAGAGGAACTAAGTTGAGTGACTCATTATGCATAGTACATCTTCCATACAAGATGAAACAAAACAAGTAATTTTGGTGACTCTGTGGAAGAATCACAAGATTAGTTAAAAAGTTAAACTATGTTTTCGTCGACACATACGTGGAGACACTTAATAGGTGGTGACAAACTAGCAGCTGTATTTTGCTATTTGATCAAGCCAGCTTCAGTGCTTCATTGCATTCGCGTTTTTGATACTTTAAGGTTGTGCTGATATGTCTGTTATAGATAGATAGATAGATAGATAGATAGATAGATAGATAGATAGATAGATAGATAGATAGATAGATAGATAGA
>JANTCA010020425.1:0-10209 GCA_024741275.1 Chironex yamaguchii
TAATAATAATAATGAAAATAATAATAATAATAGTAGTAGTAATGATAACAATAATAATAATAATAATAATAGCAATAATAATAATAATTACAATAACAATAATAATAGTGATAATAATATTAATAATAATATTTGATAATGATATCTTCATGAAAGTAGCTAGCAAGGATATCATTGTGGGGATAACCCCTGTAGTTTGAATAATAATTCTGGCTTGGCAGACATTTGCGCTCTTGGAGTGCTTCTAGTTTTGTTTCTAGGTTTTTCATCAGTTCTTTAACAACTCGCTCCCAGTGCCCGTGCAATAGCTCGGTTAAAAAAGTGCAGTTTCATGGTTCCATATCTTGTTGCTCCATTCTGTGTTGCAAATTATTGTTGGTTCGTTCGGGGCGAAAGAAGATGGGCAGGTTTATTGAAGATAGAACTGTAACGATCATGTTGCTGATTATATCAATAATAAACTATTTATTAAGAAGGACAAAGTTGTATATAGATAATCTCTTGCGTTTGAACGTTTTATTTTATAGAATTACTTTAATGTTATGTTAAGATGCAGAATTTGTCTTTTGCGTTTCAATAATCAAGCGAGAGGACATGAATTAGTTGCAGCCATTTCTCGTCTCACCAAAAATGAATAACACGGTCATAAACAATGCAACACACCATGAAGTACAGCTTTTGGCTTGACATGTAGTTGTTGGAACTTGCAGAATAGAATTGAATTCGTTTGGGAAAGAGGAAACACTGTTTGAATGAAAATGGTCATAGTGCTTCTATCTTATTGCTTGTGAAAAAGAGAGAGTGTTGCCGAGAACAGCTTTTTCGTACAGTGTATTCATTTGCCCCGTCATACGAAATCCGCCACCAGACATAACAGACGACAGCTGTTATAGGTAATATAAAGTAAGAGGCAAGCGGATCAGTAAATGGTTATACGCCTTAAGCATGCGTAAAATGCAAAGAATAACTAACTAACTATTCTCACTGATTCTCTTCCATTTCAGTACCTTGTCACAGAATTCGAAGCAGAAGAGTTCTTGCTTCTTATGGAGTATCTTCATACGGGAACCTGTATTATATCAACGGAGACATTACCAGGATTGTTAGGTGCTGCTGATCATTATCAAGTGGATGATCTCATTAAACTCTGTCTCAATTGTGCAGAGGATTTAATGACTCCAAAAACGGTAATTTGATATTGTTATTAATGAAATATGAAAATGTGCCACACATTACTGCAACCATTTTTCTCTCACTAATTTTGTTCTATTCATCGTCATCATCACCATCATGATCATAATCATGATCACCATCATCATCCAGTCATTATCATTTTCATCATCATTATTATTATCAGCAATCATCATAATCATCTTTACCATAATCATATGTTTTGATCTTTGTCTTCATCTACGTCATAGTTATTGTCTCATATGTTGTCGTGATTTTGTTGTTATTATCATTTTATCAATGTCGTCATTACCATCGACGGTATTATCATCCTAAATTATCGTCAGCTGTCATCATTCGTCATCATTCTGATAATTGATTATCGTCTTTAATCGTCGAAATATGACATATTTTTCTATGTCGCTGTCTTCTATTGTCTGGTTGACGGGCCACGTTATATGACTGCTAGACCTGATCTGTTACAGTAAATATATATAATACTTATTACAGGTTTAATAAACTGTTTTAGATGCACTTTTTATTCGTTATTTATGTAGCTATTTATTCCTTCTACAAAGAAGCACACGCGAGTTTAAACGTGTATTAAGAGTGAAGTAGGCATATGACAAAACTCAAATTGCTGATAACTCTACAAGGTTCTCTACATTCACAATATACAATGAAGGCAGTTTTATCCAACCTGATACTCTATCATAGATGATGGAAACTTGCCCATGACATTCGACATGTTTAGCAAGAACTTGACACTAGTCGGTATTTGTTTGCTCGAATGTTAGTTTGCAGAACTTGGTTAATCACTGGGAACTACAAACTAGCCTCTCATTCGCTTTGACTTGCCGTTTCAAAATCATGTGTAATTTATAATAGTGCTCTCGTTATATCTATTGACTTTTTTATGCAACTAGGTGAAAGTAAGAGCCCAACTGTATTATTTTTGCAGCTTTTAATGTACACGTTGTTTTTGATAGGAAACATGAAATTTCATTTGAGCTTTACTATTTCGTAATATTAACATATTCTACCTGACATGTTTCCGGAAAGTTTCTTAAAAAACCAAAAGCACTCCCAAGAGCGCAAACCTCTACCAAGCCAGTATGATTATTTAAACAACATGGGTTATCCCCAGGACGATTTCCTTGGGAGTTCGTGAAGATATCATAACCAAATATGGTAATTGGGTTATCCCCACAAAGACTTTCTCACTAGCACAGCTAAAATTTCATTGTCGAAAAAGTGATCCAGAATCCAAGTTTTGTTCCGGATCACCCCTAAAATTCAATCATTTCTAACTTAGCCCATTTCTGACCTATCCTGAAAATTTCCTCAAAATCGATCCGAAACTTTTTTGAGTTGTGTTGTTGACAAACAAACAGACAAACGTACCAAGGCCGGCAAAAACATAATCTCCTTGGCAGAGGTAATTACGCAGTTTAAATTTTCCACAGGTCATAGTTTTTTTTTCATCCACATGTAATTGAAGATATTCTAATGCTTGCTCTATTTTCAGAACATGAAAGATTGTAAATAAGACCAATGTAGTCAATCCTTTTATTTAAGTTTTGATATTAAAATATTTTGTTGTTGATAATAATCAGACAAGAGTATTCATAGTGTCGAAGAAACATTTGCTGCCTTTGGATTTACCGAATCTCTTGTTCATCGTGGAAAAGAGACAGGTGTTGAAATAAAGTTCTTTGTCTGATTAGCATCCTAAACTGAACTGTGAATTTTGCGAATAACAATTTGCAAACTACAAGACCTTCTTTGCATATATTTTTGAAGCATGGTGACAAGTTGTCTTCGGCCGAGTTGTCATTCACTGAAGTATCAACTGAACCTTCGACCTCTAATGTATTTAATGTATGCTGAACATCATCATTTTTGAAAAAGATCCCCTTTTGTTTACTTCACCCTGCCGATATTTTTAAAGGTTTCTTAAAATTAAGGCCTCTGAGCCTCGTGTTTATTAAAACTATTTTAAAATTATTTTTTCATAGTAATGTACTTTTAGAATGTTTCGCAAAGGAAAGTTAAGAGATGATGAAGCTCGTTAGGGTTACGGCAAGCCTTTCACCGTTGCCTGAAAAGTACTCTTAATGATTAGTAATTGCTATTCCTATTGATAATTGCCTTGCCCTCCAATGATTTATATTTCTCTCAAGACCTACGCGTCGGCGGTTTACTATTTATGACAGCTCAATATTGTCGGTGTGAAATTATGGATGAAAGAGCCCTCTTAGAATGATGACCGTGAAACAAGCATATTTCTCATTCGCATACAAATACAGAGAGCACATGGTTGTCTTAACTTTCCATAATCGAATTGTTTTAATAAGCATCTGTGTCTAATTTTCACTAGATATAGACCATAAATGTTGTAACGGGTGCAACAACTGTGCCCTTTAGAAATATCCCCCCAGTACCTGGTAGGTGATACTGACTTACATGACGTGTTGGATGCATCATGTCTTGGCCTCGTGAAGGAGAATAATGTGCTCCAACTTAGAAAAATGTTCAAAGGGTATGGAACTGCAGGCTCAAAGGAAAGAAATTTACGCCCGGACGTGTTCTTAAGACAAACCAATCGATATTGTAGCAGAGTCATGTAGCATGAAACAGGATATTTCAAAAGTTTTGGACGACATTTTTGTGTATGGTGTAGTCTGGTGTTTGGTACGTTTAACTAATTAATTATTAAAGCCCGTCTGGTCCTTTCATTTACGTTGAGCCAAATACAGGACTAATTATCTCGTGATTTTGAGTTGCAGGATTAAGAAAGAAAGTTATTGAGTCTGCGTAGAAAGAGAGAAAACATGACGTAAAATTAGCTTCTTGTTTAGCTATCGTATGGCCTCTACATATAAACAACCATCGTAAAATATATCAATAATGATTTTTAACATTTAAAACTAGGAAGAGTACTAACTAAGTGTCCCACTCATGACCAATAAGTGGCACTAATCACTGTTTCACATTTAATTTCTGATAATTGCCTAACCCATACATCACAGGTTATTAAGAAGTGAAAACAACTGTTGTCTCTTACTTAGTGTTATTGTGCTTTTGCATTAATAGGGAAGGTGATGCGCCCATAAGGGTAATTACTTAAAAGAAAATATTTCTTTACCTGACAACTGCACTGTTAGTTAATTGCCCAATGTGGAATAGGGACGTTTTTTTTCTGTGATCTGCGTACACTAACACAACATTGCATATATATACTCTCGTATCCAATCAATGCTGTTTGCTAAAACAAATTGGCCAATGAAAATCCCTCTACTCAAAATGGTCTTTGTTTTGAACACGTGATAAGCTGTTAACCACATATTTCAACATTTGTTAGATCACGTAAAAATTGTGGAAGAAAATTGATATTTTTCAAACTCAGTTGATGCAGCAGTAGCAACAATGCAGGTGCATGGAACTGAAGGGCAATTAAGGAAAATTTGTTCCATTTTTGCAAGTTACACTTCTTTCGTCGTCTGCTGTTGCTTCCGTGCAATTTGTGATCTCATCCAACATATGAGTTTTTAGAAGCTATCATAGTCCAATGCGATAGAATGAAAAATATAAATTGCTTCTCATATTGTCATATTTACAGACAACGATCGACTCTGTAACAGAATGACATACCCACTTTGAGCTAAGTTTAATCAATAATTTGAGGCTTCCAAATACATGTGACGGTAAATTGTTTCAAGCGATGAACTATGAATAATCATAGAATTGATAAGCATGCGCAATACACATGCACTTGAAATAGTTTTAATTACCAGTCAATTAATCGGTTGTCTATGAAAATGTGTTAGTTATATAATCTAACTTTTCAATCGGTCTTCGAATGCATGATTTTGCCACCTTTTGAACAATGCTTGGTGACATTAGTCGATGAAAGGGCATCAGATATTAGCCTGTAAAAAGAATGTTAACCCAAAATATATTGCATTTCAAATTTGATATTCCTTTAGCGTTCATATAAAATTAACAGCCGCAGGCCTCGTTGGCTATTATCAGCTCATATCCGGCAAGTCTGAGAAGAATAACTGTTTTAGTTAAATTTTCAAGCAGTCCACTAACCGGAAATTGCTATCAACACATTTATTTCCGCTTTATAAAACATACAGCGAAAACATCACATGACCTGTCATAAACGCGCGATCTGGCTGACGTGCGAAAACTTACTAAATGAACTGTCAGCAAGCTGAAAGAATCGTCCGTTTTTCCTTATTTGGCCAAACTTAACGATAATGGCTCATATCATGGGCTTAGAGAACCAACCAGAAAGCTGAAAAATCATTATCCTGAGCTAAAAATTTGCTAACAGTTAATATCAAGGTTTACAGGAATGTAACTTATCCCGACTGAGTCAAAAGTACGTCTTTAACTTAAATAGATAGAACACAAAGTGCCTCTCTCGTCAGACTCAGTCTACCGACACTGGTATTGTATTTAATTGCCGTGTTTAAATCGACTGTGTTCCTTTACCTGAAGGTAATAAATTTATTCCGTATGCAAGATTCTCTGCCCTTTCCTCTCGATCCAATGAAACATAGACGTTAGATACAGCAATCTTAATACTCATTCTTCGCTTTCTGGCTTCATCAAGGTTTGTCCACTTTTGGTTGCTGTCAGGAAGCATTGTCTCAGGTATTCAGCAGTTAGGCAGCTTCAAGAAAAGGTATTCACAACTTACCATGGTGGGCTTTACATTCTAGTAATACAATGATTATTGATTTAAGTTTTGTATATCTTCATTAATCGCAACTTAGCTGGAAAGTTTTGCTCACTTTAGTTACAAGATAGGTCATGCAACAAGATGAACTTTTTACATTAGTTTAAAATTTTCCAACTTTTTCATTGCAAATAAGAGGGTTGACGGCATCGTGTAATCATTATCATTCCATGAAAGAAGAATAAGGTTCGACTCTTTGATGCTACTGTTCAGAAAACGAAAAAAGAAAGCAAGAAATGTTCCAAGAGCCAGACGAATGGAATGTTGATGAGCATTTGGTGACCTTGACTTGATTATCAGACTGACTTATCAATACTCAGAATTTACACAAGCAAAGCAATGCTAGATTGCATGAAGTTAAAGAATAGTGAGAACAAAATTAATTGTATGCCATATGTTTTGAGAACTTACCATTCAAGAGCCCAGGAGCTTTCAATAAGTCTCTAACAGTAGAGAGGATTCAAGAGAGATAACAAGCAGATTAGCACACTGAAAAGTTTAGCGAGATAAATTTAACAAAAGGGAACATATAATTATTGTAAACGATAGACGGTAATTAAACATCTTTTAAAGTATGACAGTTTGAGAGTTTGCTTTCTCATGGATTTGAATTGACGTGAGTATGAAGAAAGCATTACAATGCCTACAAGGATGGCAATGAAATGCCTAATTTTGAAAGATAAAGTTGAAACAAGAACGAGTGGTCACTTGGCAATGAGCCTCGTATTAAGTCACTCAAATAGTTACCTTAGTCGTAAATTTCTTTCGTTTGCTTTTCAAACTATATTTGACGCTTAATTTAATGAACACTTTTGATTTTAACTTGCGAGCTGACGTGTTGCATCAATGTTCATAGCGTAAAAACAATTTCGTGTGACGGCATCGTTGCTATCATGTATTGTTGGACAAGCTCTCAAGTCTTGATCTCTTATGTTTTGCAGCTTTTGGCATACATTGCTGCTAATTGTCGAGAAGTGTTTGATGCCTTTGATGTAGCTGCTTTGTCGGAGGATTGTCTCTTTCAAATATTGAGCTTAGAAACTGACGTAAGTATACTTGCAAATAGATAGACTGTATCTATCATTATGTTACTATCATTGACAACATTTGTGTTTGCATGTTCTTGACCCGAATTTCATGATCTTGACAAAATTACCAACAGGAGGCTCTTTTGTGCTTGTCATCTTGTGCCATGCTCTCATTTTTCTATCTTTACAGTTCAACGAAATGGATAAATTTCTTATCGTGAAGCAATGGTTTGCAAGAAATTATCATACAGGTAGAGTTATGAATGCCAGTTCTCTTACGTACTTTGCATATCGAGGGAGTTTCACTCCCCTGCTCACCATCATTGGACGTGTCAGCTAAGGCGCGTTTTACCTTGGAAATAGAATTTCTTTTAAAAATTATACGTAATTGCAGGAGCATAAACCCAGCCTTCGTAGACAAAACGAATTTGCTGGTCCACTTTGACTGTAGAACTATTCCTTGCCCGTTTCCGAATTCTCTTACATTTCCTTGTTTACATTTTCTAGCATATCTTTCTTTGTTTTCCCTTGCTCAATCGTTACTTTGTTTTTTCTTATTACTCAATTTTCGATCCTACGTTGCAATACAAAGTCAGTATTACCGTCTGTTACTGTATTTTGTCGAATTCTGATAAGTGTAAGGTCTTTTTAAAATTTATTTCATTACATGGTTTTACGTTTTGTACTATTAGGAAACTTTTTTTATATATTTTTTGGTAAATATATTTAGACGCGCTTCACTGAAATCAGGTCAATGGGTATCCACTGTGTGGTTGGTTACACAAGTTATGAATCCACTTATTTGTGCGGATACATCTGCATCATTTGAAAGACCAAATAACCAGTGGATAGCCATCGTCATGTGGTCCCAAATATTAAGTAAGATCGATATCTTTTGTTTAAAATAAGCCTCGAAGTAAATTTATGATTGGAAATCCGCAAATCATTAGGAGGCCCTCGCATGGCAGATATCTCTGAATCCATAGCTGTTGGCTTATTCTTTTTCTAATATAGTAATTACATTGCAACTATTTTCTTTTTTTGATCCCTATGGTTTTTTGTTCTTTTCTTTTTAGGTATCGATTGTGCCGAGTTATTGGAAAATAGTTCACCTTTACTGCGATTAATCGATTTAAATAAACTTAATCATGAAGACCTTCTTGAGGTAGGAAGTTCACTTTCTTTTGCGTTCTTAAATTTCTTGTTATTAAAAAATGAAGCCACAGAATCGTAAAAATCATTCAATTCAGGGATGCATCCTTACAATTCCGGTCTCATGAAAATATCTTATCCTTTATATTACACTTTCATCAATACTGTCATCTCTATTAACCGCTTACCAAAATGAGTACACTTAAGCTTTGCCTTCACATGGAAACCAATGGTCCTTAAGGTACCCTTATGGGTAAATGTTTTGCCGTCTTGACGTTCAGTAATTAGGATTACAGACTAAAATACTCCCATCAAAGCAAAAATTATTGTAAGGATGAAATAAATTGAGGAGAGAAAATGTCATTTGTTACATCTTGCCACGTTAATCAGACAGACCTTCCATTCTCGAACAGATCACGTTAAAAATTTGCGACATTGCGCTAAAGACATACTTGAAAGCTTTTTTCGTCTGATACTTTATCATAGGAGTATGAGTCGTCAGAAAAGAAAGTATAGCTATATGGCAACCTTTTCAACTTTTGCACCACAAAAAGATTGTTCAAGATCACATTACTTAAATGATTGAGAAAAATTGAGTGCCATGGGGCTAGTATATGACGAAGCAAATAGAAAATGTATAAGCGGACAACGAAACTTGTTCCTTTTTTCTCAATCATTTTATCCACATGTATATTTTCATTATTGCAGCTCTTCCTTCCTTCTGTCTTTCTGTAGATGTATTCATACCTTTGTTGTTGTCCTTTGTCTCTATTCTGATTGCTTCTCCTTAAGCTGGTTTGGTTTCCTCTTTATTTCTCATGCTGTCGCATAACTATGGCCCTGTTAGTGGAAAATGTATGGATGGATCGTTATCTTCTTCAAAAGGGCAGTAAAGTTACAAATTCTTGTCTACGTTATCTGATTACATTAAGGTCCATGCAACATTTACGGAACACTTGTGAGACACTACTAATCCATAAGATCATTGTAGTTCTCTTTTTAAGACAGTGGACAATCAAATGAAAGTGTACGTCGAAGTATACCACGATTTGTTGTTTTCCGTGCTTTTTTTGTTGTGTAAGTATTATACTCGTGATAATTTTGAGTGGTTTTGATCTTTTTGCATCAATAGATCCGGCAATCAAACTTATTTCCTTCGACAAAAATCGACGAACTTCTGGCTTCACATGGGAGATAACTTGACATCCATGCCCTGTGAGTTGAAATCGTTAAATATTAACTGGTGCGGATTTTACATGAAGGATTATTGTGTACATGTTACAACGTCTGACCTACACTGGTACAGGCCATCGATTCAAAAGAGAAGCCACGGTACACATCCGGACAATTAAGAGGTTTACAGGTGTGTTCTGTGTTCAACAGGTCAAATGTTGAGTTGTTCCACCCTGGCTATGAACGGGTACTCATAACCATCGAAGGTACTGCTAAAGCGCAATGGCTGGATAATCTTCATGATTTATATTGCCGACATTATCAATATTACCGTTGCATACTAAGCGTTTTCATTATTGCTACCATGGCTGGCAAATTTTCTTCTTTATCGAAATTATCGTCATCGTTATCACCATCGTAACTAACATTATCATGATCATCACTATTATCCTCATCAGCATCATCGATCATCACTATTATCCTCATCAGCATCATCGATCATCATCAGCAGCAACGTTATCATCATCATCATCATCATCATCACCACCATCATCAGCAGCAGCAGCATCGTCATTTTCATTAACAGCATCATAATCATCAGTCATTATCATCGTCATCATTATCATTATCATTAACATCATTATCATCATGATTATCACGATTATGATTAACATCATCATAATCATCAATCTTCACCATTATAATTAACATCATCATAATCATCATTATCATCACAATCGTAATTGCCATTGTCATCATCGTCAACATTATCATCATCATCGCCATCATTGTCGCCATCATATTTATCATCATCATTATCCATTATCATCGTCATCATCATCATCATCATCACCATTATTATTATTATCATCATTATCCATTATCATCGTCATCATCATCATCACCATTATCATCATCATCATCATCATCGTC
>JANTCA010020425.1:10309-24018 GCA_024741275.1 Chironex yamaguchii
TATTATTATTATCATCATTATCCATTATCATCGTCATCATCATCATCACCATTATCATCATCATCATCATCATCGTCATCATCATCATCATCAACAACATTACTATTATTATTATTATCGAAAATTATCATTGTGTCCAATATTACCGATTGTCGAAATATTCTCTCTGTCGATTTCTGGTCTTCAGAACAAGCTGATAAAGTCTTACGGGTGTTGAACAGGGCGCATTGATACTGTTATGTCTAGTAAACAACTAAAATTTCTAAAATGTGTAATCATATTTCTCTTCGTTGATTCTTATTTATTTTTCTATAATGAATATGACGAGCTACATGCTTTAAACTTGTAGGCATTCATAATTGTAGATCCAAATTCCTTAAACTGAGACGTTGAATTTTGTTTTTATTGTAAAGACCTTAAACAATGTCCTTTATAAGTACTTAAATATAGCACAGTGTAGTTTGGTAATTTATTGAGGTATGGAGATGGTGCACTGTCTTTGATATGCCTTATGCTACAGTGGTGTTGGCTACTCTACACTTAACGTTTTTTATGGCACATGCCTTGAGCAGTTCCAAAATGATAATTGGCATCATAGCTTCTAGTATCAAGTAAAATTTACAGATGACTTTTTCGTTTTCTATGACATTGCTGAGGAACTGTCCTTCCTTGTCCGCTATAAATTGAGAGCGGTTTCTCAAGATGCAGCTTTGTACATTTCTGGAGAAATTTTCTTGAATATTTCCCTGCTAAGGAGCGTCTTGTTTAAATATCTAGAATAGGAATGTTTAATGTTTCCACAGATCAAAGAGAATTGTCAATTCTGCAATGATGTCTTTCTGTTCCCTCAAGATTTTCTTCGCATTTTCAGGCCTTCTGGTCTTCAGATAACGGTAGCTGCTCCCATAACGCTGACTACCTTACGTATAAATGAACAATTGTTAGTATGATATTATTATTATTATTATTGTTATTATTGTATTATTATTATATATATGGTTAGTATGATATTACTATTATTTTTATTGTTGCTATTATTAGTAGTATATATTTTTTTATTGTTGTTGTTGTTGTTATTATCGTCGTTGAGTGTTTACTGTATCAAACACTTTGATAAAATCAATAAAGACGGCATAGAGCGGGATGTTCTGCTTTGTGGCTTTTTCCTGAAGTTACCTGAAGTAAACATGCTGTCATGTCAACGGTAGATCTTGACACTCGCAACCTGCATTGAGCTTCTGGATTGACAGCTTCGAGGATGGGATCAAGACAGCTCAGTAATACTTTCTTCCCAAGGGCCTTGCCAGCTATTGAGAGAAGAGAGATTCCCAGTTAATTTCCACACTGCTGTTTGTTTCCTTTCTACTTGTAGATTGGAATGACTCCTGCACCGTTAAAGTCTTGACAGACCTTTCTCTCGTAGAAGATACTCAATTTCAGATCGAGTGGCGTAGGATTTTTTTTCCCATTCTGTAGGTAGGTCTTGTGATGTTGTCATTTAGTTTCGTAGCCGTCAGCTTGTGATTGTGAGACGTTGAGCTGGAAAACAGATCGAGATTAAAGTCGATTGAGCTACTGTCAAATTTCTTGACGTCAAGCATTTCTTATAGCTGGGCAGCTGCTTCCTCCCGGGTTCGGGCACAGTTAGTTTTTTTTGACATCTGATCATAATATAGTCTGTTGCACACCCTCCTCTCATCACTTTTGGGATGCAAACGTCGTTCTTTGCATTTTAACTGAGTAGGACATGTTGACTAGGTGATAGTGACGAGATGTAGGTAGTTTCGCAGGATTAGTAGTGGTGGTCTGGGACGTGTCTGGGACGTTAAAGAACGCGTTAGTCCAAACTCTTTGCATGACTGAAGAGTAGTTCTTCGTTCATATAGATGTTACCTCAACTGTGCTTGCCTAAGGCTCCAGACCATGAGTTAGACTCTCTTCGAATCCTTGCAGTAAAATATCCACAAAAGACGGTGTCTGAGCGGGATATATTGCTTAGAATTGTTTTATGTTGCGAGTAGAAGGCGTCTTTTTCATCCTGTGAACTTACCAGAGTGGACGCATACTCACGGACTATATTGGACACACCAAAGCAGAGATTCATATGTTTGTCAGATGCTGGCCTTGGGAGTTAAGTGAAGTTGCAGGAGACAATTTGAAATTGCAAAATCAGTGGCAGATCTTACTTGAAGCCTTGAGCCCTGTGGTATATCAAACCAGGAGCATGTGCACGACTTTTCTTTTCCTCCTGTTAATATGTGCGTAAGGTAGTTAACGTTATTATAAAAGGCCCGTGCTTATCTGCCAAATTTTAAAATCCAATATTGCCCCTTGAGTTTAAATCCTGAACCACCAATGTTTTCAGGTGAACGAATGTTATAACGATTCCCTTCCCCACTACACAATTCACAGATTTGTTTACTTGGCCTCGTCCACAACACTTTTCTCTGCCGCCTAAATAGACTATAAAAAGATGCTGCAATCCTTTGCACGTCTACTAGCGAAATAAATTACATTTGTTCATGTTCATTTCTCAACACCAGAGATATTCTGCTCTCCTCCGAGATGATCATGTTCAGTCAAATTTTTTGTCAACTTAGTTCCCACATTTCCTTTCGCCACTGTCCTTTTTTGGCTGTCTGGTGTTTATGTATTTTATTCTCATGTTTTCGTTGTTTTGTTTTGTTTTGTTCATCCGTTAATTAGTCAGTAATGTTTTTGCCCACTAATGTCATACGTATAGGACAATAGCCAAATATGGTTGAATATTTGGGTCTGGTGCACATTCTGCCCACACTGGACTTTCGTAAATTATAACCGTCAAATCTGCATTTCGTACATTTAAATGTTGTAGAATGAGGTGAAACTTTGACTGTTTTTATTTATATATTCATTCACAAGCTCTTCGCTTCACACTAATCACGGTGATCAAAATACGGTAATAAACAACAGTCTTGGCTTTTGAGCGTAAAGTACATTCAGAACTTGATTAATAAGAAAGAATGGAGTCAACGATTTGGCACGGGAAAGCTAAGTAGTCTTTCTGTTGGTAACGACTAGGTTTATGAGCTGGAAACAGTAGGGTAGAAGCGACTTAATTGACTAGGTATGAGGTATGAGAATACAAAAATATACGAAGGCGGTTATACATATATGGCGACGTCAAAATACAAATTATTTTAAGCCCCCTGTCCCTATCTTACAACGTCGTCGCAAGGAGATGCCCTTTTTCTGATAATGATCAATGCAGAGTATTGAACTAACTCCACAATCCACAAAAACAATGTGAAAACAGAAAAAGAACAATGTTTTAAGGCAATGACACCTTTATTATGCTTTATATTTGTGTAATTCAACAAAAACACTTTCCCGGCGGATTTCAGTAAAATTCAAAATCGCCATTTTTGGTCTTCAGAGACAATATTGGTGGAATCATTTCTTTGCCTACGTAGTCACCGCCGGTACCCTCCAAATCTTTTTTGTGACAAAAATGATGTCGTCAGTCTATTATCTGGAGAGATCAGGAAAAGTTAGTGTGACGAAATGGATAAAAGGACTCACCTCGTAAGTAACGTTGTTATGCATAAAGCATTGACTATACCCTTCCTCCCCCTGACCAGTCGATGTCATATGTATGACCCCAAGGCATTTCGACGAATATAAGTGATCACTGTCAGACGAAAATCTTTGTAAATGTCTCGATAATGTAAACCCTGTGTATTAGGGATCAATGAGGTATCGCAGTGCTGCTACATGAAGTTCTTGCCACCAACCGTATACTGTGGATTGTTTTTAGACTGGCAAGGGTTGCCTTCTTATTTTCTTGATGTATGCAATGCATGCATAATATGGGGTGTCAAGTGTGTCATAACTTCCTCACCAAACAGGTTTAGTATAATTGACCTAAGCGGCACTAGATGATATAATAACAATAATGATAATAATAATAATAATAATAATAACAATAATAATAATAATAATAATAATAATAATTAATAATAATAACAATAACAGTAATAATAATAAGGAGAAGAAGAAGAAGAACAAGAAGAAGAATGATGATGCTGATGATAATGATAGCGATAATAATTTTTTAAAAACTTCAGATTTATCTTTCACTCAATGCATACATTTGGATACTCACTTACAGGAAGGCATATCAAAATCGATTGCAATATTTGCCATAAATGTTAGTAACAAATGTTCACGACGAAAAGGGTAAGTTATCAACATAACAGCTCAGGATGAGTCCAGTCCTTATCACGTCGACAAAACAGAAAATAAGATCTTATTGTACAGCCAATCATTTACGTAACAAATAATAATGGTTATCAACCTAGTGACGTTTCAACATATCAACAAAACAGACTCTGTCCTTTGCTATCCCTCCAATTGAACTCAATAATAATAATAATAATAATAATAATAATAATAATAATAATAATAATAATAATAATAGCACCCGTCCAAAGTTCAGTCTTGTAAACAAACACGTATCGTAAATCCAGATGATAGTCAGCCAATTCTTTTATCTTTATTAAGCAGGATACTTGATGTAGTCGCACAAATAATTTTGAAAAACTTTCTCCTGTTTCAGCAGATGTCCAGTCTTTCGGTAAATGTGCAGCAGACTATAATTTGTTTATGCAAGGATTACAGCTTTTAGCATTATCTAACGATACGCAACAGAAAGATGTTTTTAAAAGCAGTATGTAAATAATAGATGTTCGACATGCACGTATTTATCGGAAACATTTCAGATTGTGTACTTAATGTTAAATGATGGGAATCGGTGTAAATTTTCAATAATGTTAAACTTTATTAACAAAAGAACCATTTTTGTCTCAGTCATCTTCGAGGTTACAGTTTTCGCAATTTGATTAGTTTTTAAACTATCCATAAGTAATGATTATTGTACGTTCTGTACCATCTTCCTCTCCTTTTCCCTCCTCTTCATCTTCACCTTCTTGTTCTTGTTCTTTTTTTTCACTCGTTCTTCTTTCTCTTCTTCTTCTCCCTGATTTTCTTCTTCTTCCTCTGCTTTTTCTTTTTCTTCTTTCTTTCTCATTTCCCCATAATGTACTGCATTCCCGTTTATTCCATCTAGCATACACAACTTGCCTGGTTTTATTCCGTTCACGAGAGAGAAAATACATGACAATTTCGTGGAAATCGAATTTCTATTATTGCTATTGGGCACAGGAGCGCTATCACACTACGAGGGCATAACGGAAATGCTTGTTTGTAATGCAATACCTACTGTACCAAACAGCCACCTTAATAGCTTAGCGCAAAACAGATTATTGCATGTAACCGTCAGTTTAGTAATCTCATTGGAAAGGTTTTTATAATGTTCTTAAGCTTCCAAAGGTACGAAATAGATTTCAGTCTACGTTCTATCAAACTTTGTCAGGAACACTTTACCTCAAATTTAAGATAGAATACCCACAGAAGAGAGAGATTGCAACAGAATAACATCAGGTGAAGCATCAGTTAGCCAACTTCAAACACGCAAGTCACCAGGTGCAGATAACATCCCTGTAAAGCTTATGGAGAATAACAGAATTGTTTCAAGTGGAGAACGGCCTTCTCAATGGACAGAATCCATACTAATACCGATTCCAAAAAAGACAAATAGCAACAAATGCACAGATTGAGAACAATAAGTTTAGTATGTCACCCGTCAAAAGTACTATTTAGTACAATAAAAAGAAGGATAACACTAAGGATTGAAGCAATATTAAGTGAGAATCAAGCCGGTTTTAGATCTGGACGTAGTACAGCAGAACAAATCCCAAATCTAAAGATTCTAATTGAAAAAGCATGTAGCCACAGCATGAACACCTTCCACATTTTCATCGATTTCACCAAAGCCTTTGATTGTGTCTCGTTATAATGGTCTTTGGCACACAATGAAGACGACGTAGGTAAGGATATAACAGAATTGATACAGCATGAGAATGCTAACGTTAAAGGAATGATAGATGATAACTTCAGCGACTGGTTCAAGTCAACAGTTGGAGTACGTCAAGGGTGTGTACTTTCACCAATTCTTTTTAATCTCTTCTTGGAACGCATTAGAGATAAAGCCCTAGACCGATTTGATGGTGGCAGTTTGTTTTCAAATCTGAGGTTTGCTGACGATATTGAATGCAAAAGCTGGACAATGGAATAGTAATAAGATTTTGAACAATCTTTCCTGTTATCCACAACGCAGCTCTGAATCTATTGAAAAGTTGTTCAATTGTTGTTAAGGTGTCACCTTGGTTAATACTTTCGAAAGTGTGTGGAATTAGTTCGACTGTGGATGTATATTCACAGAAAAGTTTTGAAAAAGCTTGACATGGAATAGTAATATGATTTTGAACAATTTTCTCTGTTATCCACAACGCAGCTCAATGTCCACTCATTTTTTTGAAAAGTTGCTAAATTGTTGTTAAGGTGGCCTCTTGGTTAATACTTTCCAAAGTATTTGGACTTAGTTCGACTGTGAATGTTTATTCATAGACAATTTTTGAAATCACAGGTTTTTTGAATACGTGTGAGCGTCAAATATTCTGATGTCGTGACAGCTGTCTGAATGCAAATGTGTCAGAATAATTCAGTCGTAGCATGTCTCTCATTGCCCCCTCCTAAATATATTTTTAATGACAGGAAAGTAGGAGGCTAGAGGAAAAGAGGTAGGGAAAGAGAGGTTTAGGTTCGGGGTGTCAACGAAAACGAATTTGATATTTTTTACTCCGCATCTAATTTGCGCAAGTTGATTAGATTAAACTAGGTGACTGTTCTCAAAACAGTAATCGGAACGAAGTTTCAGCAACTTCCGTTGAGACGTGATAAAGTGTGCGTAAATTTGCTATTTAAAAGAAGCTTCAAAAAATGGTCTAAACGCATCAACAATACATAGTAATATCTTATTGGAGAGAGAACACTCCAAGTACCTAGTAAACGTGCTTTTGGTTACAAAACCGTACTACCAATGTGTCCATGTTTATTTGATTTCTCCATGTTTATTTGACGTGTCCATGTTTATTTGTTATGTTCTTGTTGATTTGACGTGTCCATCAGTGGCGGGTGATGGGGTTTTTCGTTGGGGAGTACAAAGTTTCAGATTTGGGTGTGAGCCAATATAGTTACAGGGGCCACGCCCTTATTTTGTATTAGAGATATTACATGTGAAAAAAATGTATCTTTTAGGTCTGTGTTGCTCAGGAACTTAGGCATTTAGTAAATGTTTACTTTAAAAACATAAAAGCTACAAAAGCAAGGTTACAGCAGATGTTGATACTATAACTGTTGCTAGGTCTTTCTATTATGATAACTCAACCATGGACTATTGCTATACATTGTTGAAAGGTAACTGCTGACTAAAAATAAAATGAGGTAAAAATATCAAACTTTTACACTAAGCTAAAGCTAAAACAGCAGACACTTACCACGGCTTAAATTACTTCTGTTGCTAATAAAGTATTAGCCATTTACTTCTCAGGAGATGTCTTGAGTAATCGAGTCTGGAGATTAGAATTTGCGACAAACTTGATAAAGGAATTTCCATAGTTTACAATGTATTTTCATAAAATCAACAGAAATGGTTTCGAATATTAAGAAGTCCACCAGACACTGATATCGCTTTTTAGTCGGACCTTTGCTTAAGGCGTCCTAAACAAACCGAAATCTATGCCAAGTTTGACCAAAAGAGCCGCATATATTGATCGATGACAAATATTTTAAAACTCCGTCCTTTTTCAACATCACTACAACGAACGATCCAGCAGGATGAAAAATCAACTGTACGTTTCAAGATGGCACTACATTTCCAAGCAATCCCATAATGGTAGTTAATGAATTATATGAATTGCACTATTTCATTGAAAAAATCATCAACTAATCAAACGGTAAAGTCTAGAGATTCCCCTGTCCGAATGCCATACTGGTGGAACGAACTAAAGAAAGCCACAATTGTTTTACTGATATGCTGTTATAGATTGTAAACAGTGTGCTGATTTCCGTCTTTGTCAAGCAAATGTTTTGCTAATTTGCTCTACCTTCTGCACGAGGGGAAGGCGAGTATTGCCTAAAGTGCCCCATGGCAGGAGCTGCCATTGTTATAAAGCCAAAAGTACGAATGGTCAAATTGTGACTTTCTGTAATCATAAACTTAAAATTCTACAGACAATAGGCAGCCTCTTGTTCTAAAGGAAATGTCCTATCCAGTCTCTTTTCCATGATGTTTGTTTGTTGGTGTGGCACTTTCAATCTTGCCCCACACTTCTCATGACAAAGGAGTTCCATCCAATCACTGCCTTAGCTATACAATGGGCATTGTAATAAGACGTCAAGTCTATTACCCTTTTAAGCTGCATTGAATTTAGTTTGAGCATCAAACATGAATGGTCTCCTAAATGCAAAAAAAATATTTCGCTCAAGATCACTGGTGGGGCACTGCCCCACCGGCCCCATTGGACGGGCCGCCTCTGGTGTTCGTCTTCATTTGATGTGTCCATGTTCAGTTGATGTGTCCATGTTCAGTTGATGTGCCCATGCTCGTTCGATGTGTCTGCTCATTTCACGTGTCTACTTTCATTTGGCCAACTCAGTTTTCTACCGGATCAAAATTGCGCTTCCTCACCAATCATCCAAAAGGACAATGTAACTAGATCCATTTAGCATTTTGGGGACATGACAATGCAGATTCCTTGAACATGAACTGAAAATGATGGCAACGTTTTAGTTCTTCTTGTGGAGAAGTATGACTCAGTATTGAAACAACATATAGAGTACATGACACAGAATTAAAAAGGAAGAAAGATGTCCACTGCTTCAAATTCTTCAAAGAAAAAAGGCAAGGGACCATTATTGCATTACTTCAAGGACAACTATCAATAACCTCCACCATATTGGTCGTGAGACAGTTCGAAAGAAATTGCTTGCTGATGTTGTAGAGGTTGGAAAGTTCAATGTTCAGTTTGATTCAACAAAAGATGTATCAGTTGAAGAACAAGTCACAATAATTTTGAGATATAACAAGGTGGCTGTTGTCAACCAGCATTTGTGCAGGCTCGTGTGCATGAAAGGCTAATTGACTCCAATCAACCTTCACAATGCACTTCAAGAGGTACTTGAAAATGAAGCACGGAAAATATCTGATGTGGTGAGTGCATTTAGAATGTCAGGGGTTTTGGTCAGTTAACTAGCAAATCTCCGAATCGGTGTACATCCATTTTTACAGGTTTGCTTTGTGTCCTAAATCCTAATTTGAAACGTTATGATTAGTCCTTTTTGCTGGATTGCTAAAATGGTCTTCCTCCACTGCGAGCTAATGTTGCAAGTTACATGGGGACAATTGATTTGCGTTTGGGAGATTAGAAAAGTATCATACGTCAAAATCACGATATTAAGCAGCTCATTTTATACCGTATTAGTGACGCAGACGACCAAAACTCTCTTTAAAACTATTTGAATATCACAGAAACAAAAATAATATGTGGAGTATGAGGTTGATGCCTTATGTGATAACCCTATTTTCTATTTCATTTTGGGTTCTGTTCGACTTTATTGTTTCAAGGAAAGAAAGTTCTTTATACTCTGGAAGAATACTTACGAGCACACAACGTAATATATATATACACATACATATATATATACATATACATGTATATGTACATATATATGCATATATATATACATATATATACATATATATATACACATACATATATACATATGATATATGTATGGAAAAAGGTATTTGATGTCTAAGACCAAATTTTCCCAGTCTTGGATTTGCGTTTGGAAGTATCCTTGCAAAGATTCCTTGAGTTAGATATGAGACTCCTTTTTCTAGTCAATGACATAGGTTGATAAAACATCCATTTTGCTAAAAATTTTGCAAAGACAAACGAATCAACTAAGGAAGATATAAGCTTTCTATAAATAAATATATCAAAAGCAACTGTTAACAATGCCCTTGAAATTGCAAATAAATGTAATATTAAGTTATCTACCTGATCACGAAGAAAAATTTCAAAAGTCTCCCTTGATATCTCCAGGAAATATAAAAAAGTAAATTAGTCCATATATAGGCAACGCCTGTTATGGAGCAGATAACGTCATACCGGAAAACCAGTAAGAATAAATGAAAAGAAAACATTGATTAAGCCTTAAAACAGGATATTGATATACTTTCTTATAATTTACGAAAGAGTCTTGGCTTTCTTAACTTATTGCCTCAACTAGGAGATTTATTTTTGCCAGGGTTTGTTTATTTGTTTGTCTTTCTGTCTGTTTGTCTGTTCGTGAGCAAGATAACTCAAAGACGTCTGGATGGATTTTGCTGAAATTTGCAGGAAGTGTCCTACCTGGGATAAGAAACAAACGATTAAGTTTTTGGATCACCGTCTTGATCCAGGATGCTTTTAAAGGACTCTTTAATATTGGAAGGCACTAAGGGAAACATTGCAGAGCAAGCTCCCAAAACGTTCTACAAGATGTACTATATGTTTTGTTAGAATCGCAGTAGTTTGGCAAATGTCTGCACTCTCTGAGTGCTTTTCTCTTTTTTTCGATGATTTATCAAATCCTACTGTTTTTCTAACCTTGACCTTTTTACACTATCCTTTAAATCATTATTAGCATTTTATAAGATGCAGAGTATTCAACGAGGTAAGAATGTGTGCTAACTTTTCTTACCTATTAAACGATAGTTTTTTATGCAAGTAAAATGCAAGTAAAATAAAAGAGGAATGAAAACGATTTTAAATTGTGGACAAGTGTGTAAAAGATGTCATTTGAAACAGCTGGAAACAAACCGTTCACTCACTCAGTTGTTGCTATTGCTAGTAGGAGTTGTTGTTATTATCATGGCTGACGGGCTTTTTGTCATTTGATATTTCGGATAAAGTTACATTAGATAGCGATACCAATCAATTCCTGCTTTGCACAAGGTAGCCTATATCATTGCAATATTGTCTTTGTAGTTCGTCATGAAGGACTTGATGTTGATAGAACTTTACTGTCAAATTTGTTGTTCTTGAGGATTAATGCGAGGTTTGTTATCTAAGTCTCTGGACAGCTATTACATAGTTCATACTGCAAAGCTCATGTTAAAAAACATGGCATACTGGAACGGATCCAATCGGACCGCACCAAAGCGAGCACAGACAGCCTTACCGTTTATACAAGAACTGGTGAATCCGTTCCGATATGGATCCGCTATCTGTACTAGCTTGGGATCGCTTTCCTATGTGTACAAATTTGGATCCGTTCTAATCGAGGTCCAGTGTGTAAACGGCTGGAACGGATCCACAAGGGTAATGATCGGTTACTCAATAATTAATTTGATTTAAAAATAGATAACCGTCGTTACCAAGGCGACAAGGCAGTCAATTGAGTGGAACTGTTCTGGTACAGTTCCCAGTGTAAACGCGAATAAAAATCGTTACGGATCCGTTCTTTTGGATCCGTAGTTTTTTGATCCGTACTAGTGTAAACGGGGCCTAAAATATTGATATCGATGAAGAGCGGCGGAAAAAGCAAATTCGTAAAATCAAACCAAATATGGCAGCTGGGCAAGATGATCTTAAAGCCATAAACATATCCATGCCAAATCATTCTGTGATTCATGGATTAAGTGACAGTTTTAATGGATCCTATTGCAAATTAAGTTTGCAAGGCCATTTGACTCATGGATCGCAACGCTTTTCAAGCGAAATCTTGCATTTCCCATTAAATGTAGCTTCGAATCTCTTGACTTTAATCTAAAATCTGTAATTTTGACATTTCAGGTATAAAAATAGGATTCGAGGATGATTTTTAAATCCCAAAGTATGATAGACAAACTTGCATTATTGGGAGGATTTAATTAAAATTCACCTGGAAAACAAGTGTAAACACCGAGACTGCATTGATCGATGTACATCCGTTGCATGACTTTTTCCGCAATGTTTCTCGTGATATGACAGCAAAAGAAATCGTGTAGGCATAACCGTAATGCTTATGGATGATATAACACCAGACTTAACCAGCTACGATCAGGTTATTACATAAAAGATAAGATGTAAGATAATATACGAAAATATAATTTTGCAGCCCACAGAATCTTGTGCGTCCTACTCATAATAACATTTGCAATGCCTCGATTCAACTTTGGCTGGTTTTCCGAAGTGTCCATAATGCAGAATCGTAAAGCATGATGGGCCAGATGTAGAGCAGAAAGGAAGTCGCAGTCGGGTCTTTATCTTGAGCGTCTGGTTACACAGAATTCACTTCATGCACACGAATGCTTGCTTTGCTTGTGCTAGTCTGGACTTGATTTCATCGGTTTTCTTTGCATACTCTATGATGAGGGATCCGAGATATTTGAAACGTCGAACCTGCTTCAGTTGTACTCTGTTAAGTGGAACAACGTTTTGCTTAGTATTTAGAAGCTAGTAGTATTTAGAAGAATTTGCAAGCCGACATGCTCGTCCTCTTCTACATAACAATCTACAAGCCTCTGCAGTGCTTCCTCAGATGTACCTACTAATACCATGTAATGCAGTGTCTTCGGCTGATATTTGCAACATTGACACCATCAACTCTCACACCTTTAAGCTCTACTAAGGGTCGAAGGGCTTTTTCAATCTTGAAGTTGGAGTTATCTGCTGACTGTACGCAACCTTGGCTTAATCCTCGTTTAATGCTGACCCAGTCACTGAGATTGTTGCCATGACGGATTGCCATTTCTGTTTGGTTGTAGCAGAGTGACTATACAATTCCTAAAACCTTGCAAAAATATCAAGATTGGACAGTTATTGGACAGGTTCTCGTGCTTGACCTAGTCAAAATGATAAACAATGGGGATATTTGTCAAGCTCTTCTGCCTAGGCCCCAATTGTGCTTTTGACTTAAATATGAAAGCAAGGCATTGCCAGAAGAGACGTTTTCATGATCTGAAATTGTAGAAACCTTTTGATTTGATTGAGAATGAATCATGGTTCACGTAATCAGTTGCAGTCTACCTATCTATATCGACCAAGTGATGGCACTCTACTTTCTATGCTTCTCGTCTGATATTCTGATATCCACTCTTCGTTTGAGATTTCTTTTTTCTCTTCTGCACTTTGATCAATGATGCTCCGAAGATGCATCTTGACTCTCCGATTATTACTCACCCAAATGAAACTGTTGCACGATAAGTCAGTCTCTTACTTTTGTTTGATAGTAAAATGTTGGTATTGGTTACCTCGTTAAAGCTTAGTGGAGGTTATACTTTGATGATAAGCCAAATCAACCTCTGAATCTTGGATACAGAACTACGAATTCAATTCAACATTATACGTTTGGTTATGACACCATCATAACCCATTCAGCCTCGAATTAAACTTTGGAATGATTTGCCATTAAACCAAGGAAGGCAAATGACTTAAACAAGTTTAAATCACTGCTTAAAACACATTATTTTAAAGTAGCCTGTATTTATTAAGTTATAAATATTCTTCTTTTTTATTTTGTAAAGTCTTTAGAAAATTGTGCTATAATAGAGAACTTTAATATCTAACTATAAGTAACATTAAAAATTGCTTTAATCCTCAAAGATTAAAACAAGGATCGCATGCAAACTTGCAAGGTTTCCATTTGATTCATAAATCAACAAAACATGTAGCAAAACTAGCCAATCATAAACTAGAAAGGAAACAAAGAAAGAGAAAATAAAGAAACAAAACATTATT
>JANTCA010020436.1:0-46164 GCA_024741275.1 Chironex yamaguchii
TCTCCTTCACTCTTCCTCTCTCCTCACCACTACTTTCTACTACCCGGTACTCTTCTTGACTCCTCTTCTCTCCTCTCGACTACTTTCTACTAGTTTGTACACTTGTGGATCCTCGTCACTGCGCTCCACTACATTTCACTGCCTGTACTCTTCTTGACTCCTCTTCTTTCCCCTAATTTCTACTTACTGGTAGTCATCATAACTCCTCTTCACTCCGCTCCACTTCTTTCCACTAGCCTGTACTCGTCTTGACTCCTATTCACTCCGCTCCACTACTTTCCACTAGCCTGTACTCTTCTTGACTCCTCTTCACTCCGCTTCACTACTTTCTACTAACCTGTACTCCTCTTGACTTCTCCCTCTTCCCCTCCACTGTTTAACGCTAAACCCTACTCCTCTCAATGTACATACAGAAACTATTTTTAATTTATGCAATTTATGCAGCCTATAGTAAGCGCCTTGCTGTAGTATTTGCTGTGTTTTAATATGTGGGGCCCAAAGAGGCAAGAGAAAACGAGATCACCCTGATTACAAAAAGGTAAGGGAAGGTACTACAGAGGGACGTCCTACCATAAGGGTATATTTCGTCGTAAATGTGTGATAGTTTGTTGTAATTTTATTATTTCGAGGCCGTTTCCTGTGTTCTTTTTTGGCAGAAATATCTCATATCAATATAAAAGCTTGTTGGGAACAATTAGTTGTATGATTCCAAATAAAAGTGGGTTTATTTGACTTTGTTGCAAAAACGTTTACAAGCAGTTCGTGGACACTTGGTAGTGCTATTTCTTCAGTATGTTTTTCTTTGATTTCTGTTGTTGTTTCATTCTCTTTTTATATTTACTGGAATCTGCTGTGTTGTTATGCTTCTATTATCGTCAGTTGCTTGTAGGACAATGATAAATTAGTAAGTATTCTTTTGTTTGTCCATGTTCTTTTGAATTGTATACCACATAGGAAGTCATCTGCTCTGTAAAACCTCTTTTAAAACCATTACTTCTTTCGTTCACAATTTTTAATTATAGAAATCTTTCGAGCATTCCAAACCCTGGCAAGGCAAACTGTTTGTGATGGAAGATTTTTTATTCATGATTTTCCGTAGGGTTGTCATTTGCATCTAGTGATTCAAGTGTATGCACTGTTAGTTTCGAAGTTCAATCATCCACTTAGCAACATCAGTTTGGCAATGGATCTATTAAAAGATGACAGTATTGGTGAGTATTTGCAGAACACTAATATTACCAATACTTGAAATATGCAAAATGTATGTTGTTTCACAATTCTTTTGTTAACAAATATTTTTTAGTGTCTTACGATCAATGAATTTTTGTTCATTTCTCACGGCGTGTTACGTCCTTCTACTACTAAACTCATCCATTTTTCTCCCCTCAATTCCTCAGCTTCTCAATTCCTCAGCTTCTCCCCCCTCGGCTTCTTCCCCCTCGGCTTCTCCCCCCTCGGCTTCTTCCCCCTCGGCTTCTCCCCCCTCGGCTTCTCCCCCCTCGGCTTCTCCCCTTTTCACCTAAGGTGCTCCTGGTGCCCTGTCCTCGTCACCTCCTGTCTTTCTTGTTTCCGCGCTCCCTACTCCTCCGCCATCAATAGCTATGCTCCTCACTTTGTCTGCTATTCACCCTTTCTACCGCTGGCCTCTTTAATGCTCACCTCCTCTGGTCCTCTGATCTTTTGCTCTTTGCCTCCTCCGTTACTTACCTTATCCTTTACTATTAACTCCCTGCTTGTCTTTATCCTCTCTTCTTCCCATTCGCCTCATTTCCTCGTTCTTTCTCTTCTGCTCTCCTCTCACTGTCCTTTCACTTTCAGCTCATTGACATTACCTAACCTATTCTCCTCCCCTTTGTTTTGTCTCATCCTTATATTTTGATTCCCATCTTTATGTCGTTTTCCTTTTGTTCCTTCTCCGATTTTAGCTCTACTCTACATCCTATCGCTTCTGCTAGAATACTCTAGAAGCATCGTTGTCATGTCTCAAAATCACGCACCATAAATTGAGGTTGGGTACTACCACTATCTCTCGTTTTAGATCGTTTAGTACTCCTCCCGTTCCTTTGTGAAGCTGTACAAAATGTCAAAGTTTATACATCCTCGGCAACATCCTTGAATACATCCTTACTGTGGTTTTTTGAACAAATGGCAGCAGCCAAAGCTGTGCTATATGATGGCGATTTATTAATGGTATGTATGTTTTCTCACTTTTCTTTCTCATTTTTACTTGCATGTTAAATGCACAGATATAATTATACAGAGCAAACAGACAGTTGAACGTGACCTTTGGATATGACTTTTTACACAAAGGTATTCTTTCAGATATCTTACTTTATCATCAGAAGAATGATGCATTAAAGAAGAGTTTACACCAGCTAACATGAGAGTTCCGAAGGAGCTCTGGGTTTATCGCGTATCTAGGTATGTTATGTGTGTTAATTTCTCGTCAAATCAAGAATCTGGTAGTGGAATGTCGGCCTTCCGTATGTTAAACATTTTCATTGCAGCCAACCTGAAACTATGTTCCATATCCATTATCATTATGAAGTCCTTCCATCGTAGTTGATTTGCTCTTGTCCCACTGATTCCAAGTGGTGCTTATGGTGCACAAAACACTTCACCAGCGTATGAATTCCGTTCATTAACTCCATCAAATAGACCGTAATAGTTTACAAGGCAAGATCCTCCACACATACTAAGATTAGACTGCCTGTTTCTTGTCTCCATCTTTTCTTTGTCTTTTTATTCAAATTCCATACAAAAAAGTTAGATAAATTATACACATTATTTGAAGAGTCTTTCGAAATGTTGCTAAGAATAAGCTTACTATTCAATGTATAGTAAACCATGTTACCAATGGCTTCAACTAAGTCAATATAGACGTGGATTTGGAAAATAAAGACGGTATGCCCCTGAAATATTTGTAATTATAAAAGCAAATACCTTGTATTTCACTAGTTTTAAGTAACGATTTTTCAGTGCTTTTATGTACGTCGAGCATTACAAGGAATCATGTAGTCAGCTCCTTGTTTTAAAAGACAAATCACAGGTCATTATTTCTTTCATTTACCACGTTCTGCGTTGCTTTAATGGCAATTTGTGTTGTTGTCATTCGTTATTCTGTAGACCAGATTTCTCTTAATAGTACCGTTGTCGTCTCTACGTAAGGAATTGTTTTCAAAATTCGATGCTGCTTGTCTAAATTATCAGAGAATCCATGTGATGAGCAGAATATTAAGATTTGAATCCTGATTAGGTTGTAAATGAGAATGACGTACACTTCGTGTATGATTACTGTTTATCTCGACTGTCATAATAATGATATTCTAACCACTTTGCCACTCGCCCACATAGAAAATCTCGATTGCCATAGGATCAACGTGATAAGCACATTTTTAAGGTTCGAGTCCCAACTGAGTCGTAGAATCGTTTGATAACGATTGTTTATTTTCTTCCACCGTAGTTTACTTGTTACATCGAAGTTCTTGCGTCAGCCGCGCTGTCTTGGTCTTCTTCAGGACTTTTTGTCAAGTTGCCAAGAGAACATTTTATACCACGTGATCATAACTTTGTTTCGATGTGTCTAAATTCCTACCTTGAGTTGTTTGGGAAGTCCCTTGCATCACTTTTACTTCATCCGGCATGGATTGCTGTTGCCGAGAAGGTAAGCTGCTATTGACTTACATTTTATTAATATCCTTAGAGGAGATATTAGGGATTTTCTAAAATTCACCTTCAGAGACATCGTAATGTATGCTGCCACTATTGCATGTTCGACCTTCAAGGCCTTTACCATGTTACATGACACAGATTTTGTCAAATAAAGAAAGCCTTGTAGGTAGAAAATTTGTTGATTGTTTGTTATCGTCTCCGAATGGGTTATAAAGTTACATTTTTATACACTAACCCAAAGGCATTGCTTTATCGCGGATCGTTTATAAAAACACTTCAGCTTTTGACATCATATGATTGCTTTTTGATAGCGTTTAAACAAGACAAACCGATGCATTGCTATTTCTATTTGTTTAGTCTTGTGCTTTGACAATTTTTTGTTCTGTACGCGTCTAGGTCATAGATCACATAGGTATTCTACGTGCATTTTATCGGCTTTACTATTCGAATAATTGATAATCATGAATCTTACGTGCGGGCTTTAATATTCGAATAATCATGGATCTGAGTCTCGTTTGTTTTGCTCTTCAGACGTGTAACGCTATTGTAAGGAAGGTCGCTAATTCTCTGGTTCTTAAAGAACAACAAGGTGTAGTTGCAGTGAGATGCTTGCTCTGCTGAGGGGACCTATCTGTTCTTCATTCCGTCCAGCCGCCCCTTCAGCTCAGACAAACAATTTATGCTTGCGAGATTATAACGTTGTTCGTCATACAGTCCGTAAAGCGTTCGATGATAGTCGGGACTAGATACGAATTCACCCGTGTTTTAAACCATTTATATTCGTATTGGTTTATTTTCGTTGTTTGGTTTTTTCAAGTGTAATATCAATTGATGATAAGTTGTTTCAAGGTGTTTTGTAAATGCTTGTGTATTCTTCATTCATTAGGTCCTCGACTGGCTTCTTCTAATTTTTCAAGGCACTAAATCAAACGCAATGGCCGGTTGCATAGAGAGTGAGTATCACAGGAGTAAAGTAGCAAAATTATATATGTACATGATATCTCTGCGTCACCTTTTTGACCATTTGAACTCGAAATAATGACATTTTATGTTGTTTTCTTTATTTTGTCGAGTCCTCATGCCAGTGACATTATTGGTGAATCATCACATTAATATGCCAGATGGTCTTGGGTATATCCATCGTAAGTCGAGTTTCTTGCCACGTTTTTTTCCCGTAATGCCATCTGCCTAGTCCCTTGTATAAGTGCCCGTCGAAGATACATCAGTTAGGTAGAGAGTTGATAGACTCGTAAGCAGTAAGTAAACTCGGATTCCCATTTGACTTCAAGCGTTTTTTTCAGTCTACAATACGAGGTAGCACTCTAGATTTTTCTTCAATTAAACAATAAATACTTTTCCAAAGCTAGGGCTTAACATTGTTTGTCAGCCTTAAGAGAGTTGATGCGTCGGGAATGTCTCTGTGATCAGTCTCTGCTCTTAATTATCTTATCGATGAGGCCAACTAAGGTTGTTTATCTTTATATTATTATTATTATAGGGAGTCTTCTGGAGTTGAGGGATACTGATCTATGGAATATAAAATTTGGCACTGTTTTTGACCAAATATTATGTTGAAGAATGCATGAAATCAGCTGCTTATTGTCGGACAACCATTTGGGGATAATTCAATATGTGATGATCAAACTCTGGTAAAATTAAAACATTCCATATAGTAATGGCTTACTCGATGAAAATACTACACTACAAGTCTCGATGCAACAAGCGCACCTTTTAGAAGTATAAAGAATCTGTTGATGTATAAATGATGGGTATATACCAGAGAGACTAGGGTAGAAGCCCGTATAATTGGTATTGATAGTATTTTTTGCTACAATTCATGAAGAGGGATGTTGGCACTTAAGTCATTTGTGTTCATTTTAAACACGTTTGATCGCGGTGTTGTTTGATCACGCATCAGTTTATGCTCTAATGGCTTGGCTTGCCTGTCCTTCGGTTTTTCAGCCTGTGTGTATCATCACCCCTGCCAGTAGAAGTTGCCCACAGTCATCGTTCTCGTGCCTCTAGCATAGTCTGATACACGATACGTCTTTCTTTTGCATCAAACCTTTAACGTTACAGCTATCACGGAAATGATTCCATAATCTACAGGCAACGATGTATTTTGCACAAAAGGCAGACAGCACTGATCTCTTATATTTCATAGGAGTAATGGCATGATAGTTCTTAATGAGTTCAGTGTTGTCCGTTGGTTGATTGTACCTTGTGGAGGACAACTTGCCTTCCCCACAGAGGCGGCTGGGAGGTTAAGTAAGTTGCTAATACAAGGAAAAATTTTCTGCACCACATCCTGAATGTTTTTGGCTACATCCATTTTGGCAAAACGAAAACCTGTACAATTTCATTTTGTTATCATTTGAGTCTTTATCACTATTCATTGTACATCTTGTTAAAATGTAAACAGTGTTGCCACTCTTAAGCATCATCTGTGATAAGATCATATGTGTCGCAGTGATAAGGAACAAATACCTTTTGTTTGCCAAAATAATGGTGTGCTGAAGCCCCTCAGATCCCCCTTTGGAGTAGCCCATGTAAATGCAAGTCGTCAGAATTTTATGTGACTTGATTTTCAATAAGTGTTGATAAATTGATTTTACATTCTGGTTTGGTTCTTCACTCACTATTTTAAATCATTTTGGCAGCCACACTACTAAGTTAAACAAATTAGTAGCACAAGCTTGTCATAAGCGCATTTCAGAACAGACATTGCATCACAAACAAAGGCAAATATGATGCAAGTTTGAATTGTTCCACCGGATTCACTATTAAAACCGGCTGCTAGATAGTATGATAAGGATGGAGGACGACTAACATCTCATAGGGAAAGAAATTCGAGCCCTATTGCAGGATTAGGTAGAACAATAGTATTGTCAGTTAGACAGAGATGTCAGTTAATTGATGTCATGATATCATAGCAATAAAGTTTGAAAAGGTCTTTTATTGTAGAGGATGTGTGATTTAGATTTAAAATCCTTTCAATGACAAATGTAAGATTCTGATGTAAGTTGCGTATCCCAGTAACTTTGTGTTCTATTTTAATCCTTTTAATCTTGCATATGCTGTCACCCATATAGCGTGCAAACAGTGTAGCGCATCCTTGAATGATGTTATCAAACTGACCCATCTTTCGTCATCTAGCTTTTGTGTGTGAATGTATAAATAAGATCTGCTTGCTATTATTCTTTCTTTGATCTAATTTTAATTTGTTTATTAACTTGGCAAGTTACTACCAATGAATTTTAGTAATTGAGGAAAAGGTCTGCAACATGGTATGGGATCAGATGCGCAAAAATGGGTGTGCCCTTCTATAGTATTAATAAAGAAATTTCCACTTTCATTTGTTTTCTAAGAAACTGAAATCATGCTTATTTGATCGCAGTCACAACAAATTGTTGAAGCTTATTAGACAAACAAAAATGTAATAAACATCGACAGAATGAGTACCTTCTACTCAGTTGAGTTAGCTGCCGCGAGAGATCCTCCTGATGAAAATTCTCAACGTTCTCTCTCCTCTAGTTTTTCGCTTATTTCTGAATTTTAGTTTATTCACTGTAATTTTCAAGATGTAGTTTTAATCGAAATGGTATGTTTTCAGAATATTGAAACTTGAAAATGACTGATTTGCATCTTACTTCCCATATTGATATTCAATATTGAATATCGAAAAAAATGATTGAGAAATCATGTATGTGTTACCCTCAAGATAGTGTAGTTGTAGGTGGATGCATTGTGACAAAGCCTTTTACGTATCACTAGTCGAATAAGTGTAGTGTATCGTTACGTTGCCACCATCTCAATAAAATTTTGTCCAGCTCAGATTTTTGATTATAGGCTGGAAATTTAGGATATAGAAAACATTTTAATGATTATAAAAAGAAAAGTGAAAAAAAGTTAATTCCGGGAGAGCAAGCTTTTTGAGAAAGTCAGTATCATCGTGGATAGAGTCCAAATATTAACAATTTATTGCCATAAAGACTAAGTATGCTGTTGTCGGCTCTAGGAAGGAATCTCATCGTTTGCAATGTTCTGGAGGAATGTCTCAAAATGGTGAGTTTGATTTATGTCTATTTCGTTTCTGCAGGAAGCAATGGTGTGTCAGATGTTTCGATAAAGTTCATTTCTCGTTTGTTTTTTTTGTGATTGTTGTTAAAGTGATAGACTGGACAGCTCAATTGCTTACATTTACTAGATGTATACATGTCGTCATACAACCAACTAGTTCGGTTTGTAATCAATGACAAGCATGTTTGGCCATGTTCACATGACACGTGGTTGCTGTTTGTTCCACCCACTGTACTACAGTAAAAGCCTTTTTACTTGCTTTTTAGATTCCTGCTTGGATTAAATTTTAAAGATGGAACGTATTTTCAGTTGTCAGATTCAGATGGGATTTCGGTTCCATGCAAGGGATCACCCTGAAGAGCAGCTCGTAACAAATTGTACTCTTTTCGGTAACAATAATACAGTGCAAAAGATAAGAGAACTTGCGATAAGTGATTATGATCAGGTAAAATTTCTTTAAAAAGTAAAGCGTTTCAACAAATTACTCGACAGTCAACAATTATTATTATCAACCTTGGTGTATTTAACTGTGACAATTTTTTCTATCTTTTCCAGGATAATGATGATCAATTTTCTATGCGTTACAAAATTGGTACGTCTTACCAAAAAGATTGGTTGTGCAGTAAAGTTTACATGACTCGGATAATCAACTTTATGGTTGCAAGATTAAAGTTATGGTCTAGGTATACTTTATGTTTAATTATTTTATCTTATTTGTTTATATGATAGCTATTTTTTATCCAAATTATCGTGGCATTTAACAATTTGTGATCTAGGTATTACTTGGATTAAATCTGTACTTGACACGAAATGCCACAATTGTTTTCGAAGATGGCTAGAAACTCCACCCAGTGGTACTCTTGATATTGCTTTTATGAGCAAGTCAAAGTTTGGCCTTAATTTAGTCGATATATCTACTAAATTTACTCAATGTCAAGTAATGATGGGTAAAAAATCAAGAAATGCGAGTGGCCCTGATATTCATGTCTTTGATGCTTCTGCCTAATTCACAAAAAAAGGTGACACAGATAACCCCTCCAATTTTCGCCCCATAACACTAGAATCTGTACCACTAAAAATCTTCACCTTCTGTCTTCGAAATTCTATTTATAACTTTTTATCCAAAAACAATTTTATTGAAAAGAAAATTCACATAGGATTTACCTCTAATCTTTCAGGTACTTTAGAACACACAGCCGAGATGGTATCTATGATCAATAAAGCCCGGATCAAAAAGCGCTCCCTTCTGTTATCACTACTTGATCTCACAAATGCATTTGGAGAGGTCCACCATGGCTTGATTAAAGAAGTTTTAAAATACCATCATATTCCCGCACACATACAATGCCTTATTCAGAGTTTATATAACGACTTCTCTACATCTATTATTACTACAACCTTTCCCACTCCATTAATTCCTATTCGACGTGGTGTTTTACAAGGTGACTGCTTGAGTCCACTTCTCTTCAACTTGTGCTTCGTCACATTCATCCAACATATTAAATGCGACAAATTCCTTCAGCTAGGGTATTTTACAGAAGATACATCGCCCTTAAATCCAGTTCATTGGTTCCAGTTTGCAGATGATGCAGCAGTCATCAGTGGGCAAGTGAATGAGAAACAGTTACTTCTCAATCGTTTATCAATATGGTGTGAATGGTCTGCAATGATCATTAAAGTAGACAAATGTGTAACAATAAAAACAGCTGTAACAAGGTCTGTTCAATTTCAGCCAAAGCTTTTTGTCCATAATAAGCCGATCCCAACTGTAAATCAGGGAGAATCTTTTCATTACTTGGGTCGTCATTTTGACTTTGAAATGTCAAACCAGGTTCACAAGTCGCAGCTCACTAGCAATATGGAAGACATTTTGTCAAAAATTGATCTTCTTCCCTTACATCCCAAAAATAATTTGTTGCTTTACCATCGCTATCTGCTTGCAAAAATTACCGTTTCTGAGCTCTCCAAAACATGAGTATCTGAGCACCTTGATAATGTAGTCTCTGACTACCTACTTAAATGACCTGAAATACCAATCTCTGGAACTCTTAGCAACATCTTTCTTTCTAGGAACAGATTTGGCTTAAACCTCTATCTCCTTTCTACCAAATATTGCCAGTGCCAGACAGTGTGTCGTAATGCCGTAAGAACATGTCCAAACGAGGATATAAGAGAGCTATGGAAATTCACATCATCTTTCTCAAACATTCAATATGATGTCTATACGAACACAAAGGATGTCCTTAAAGCATTTCGTACAGAGCATGAGGACAGACTTCAAAACCACCATATCTTACAAGGCTTCTTATCTTTAAATGTGACTAATTACTCTTTTATCTACACTTAGCTCTCTTTGGGCATCCACTCAAAGTCATATGGCTAAGAACATATTTAACTTCACTGTTCGCTATATTAACAACACTCTGCCAACAAAATCTAATGCCTTTAAATGGGGTATTTCATCTACTGCCGATTGCTCTCTTTGTTTAATGTGTGGGTCATAGTGTCTGTTTGCAAAGCGTATATTCAACAGGGTCGATTTACATGGCCCCACGACTCTATCCTAACTTTCATTACTTTTACTTTTGAATCAGTGAAGAACACAGTTTTCTATGCTGATCTTTCTGGGTACCTCAGTCCCTCAGTCATAACTGGGCACGAATTACGTCCCGGCCTTCTTTTAAAAGTCTCCAGTAAATGCCTATACATCCTGGAACTGACTGTTGGCTTTGAATCCAATCTGCACGATAACTCTCTACGTAAACAGCAAAAGTATGATAACTTGATCAAAGAGTTAGCAAATCAGTATGACCGAGTCAAATTCATCAACCTATCAATCAGTACTCCTGGAATATTTGGTAAAACGTCCAAAAATTTCATCAGTATGTAAAAGGATTTAGGATACGACAATAATGCAAAGAACAACATCTTCAAAAAAATTAGGAACATTACAATAACAAATACTTATTGCGTATTTTGTTTAAGAAATAAAGAATGGACACACCCAGAACTAATGAAACTTTAGAATAAGTAATTGTAATTCTTGGAAATATTGTGTTACTTAAGTTCGTTTTTCGCAAGGCCCTTAAGGATTCAAGTAGTCTATTCCAAGTTACCTGTAAAGTTAGACTTGGAAATATATTGTAATGTCATAAAGAAATGTATTGTAATGTCATAAAG
Source organism: Chironex yamaguchii (assembly GCA_024741275.1). Lineage (NCBI taxonomy): Eukaryota > Metazoa > Cnidaria > Cubozoa > Chirodropida > Chirodropidae > Chironex > Chironex yamaguchii. Next base: position 10,933 of record JANTCA010020436.1, read on the forward strand.
AAATAAATTGAGTTTACACATTATTATTAAATAAGAAAAAGAAAAATATTGTACGCCTCGGCCAATGGCTTCCCTAAGTTAAGTATATTGGTTAGGGGTCATAGCTTAATGAAAGCACCCACGGTATCAGATAATCAGTCCTGACAATAAAGTGTGTTTTATGGGAAGGGCTTTTTTGCATTTATCTATCAGGTTCTTCAAATCTTCCGGTGCCACTTTCACTATTTCACGTTTCACCAAAAGTTAATTGATCGCGAAAATTTATCGCAAAAATTTTGTTTTTAAGTATAAGGTGAAGTTCGACGTCTTGGCTGACCTTAATGGCTTCACGGATCTTAATGAACAGTTTCATAATTTATAATCCGATGTTGAAAATCATGGCAAATCAAAACCAATGCCTGCTGTTACAGTTATTGCTCTGACTGGTTTAAAACAAATTTACATAAATGTATGAAAACCAACAGAAGAAATACCATGAAGAATTTCATGGGAACTCAACGTAAAACTACCGCTGGCTTAGTATCAAAGAAATCTGTTGTTGTCATTATTATTGTTGCTGCTGTTGTTGCCTTTCTCGAAGTTAAATCGGTCTGTTGTTTATCCCAGCGGCCCAATATTTGCCCATTGAAAACTGTGAATTATGAAGTTATAATATATTTCCTACAATTTTGCACACTATAAATGTAGGAATGAGTTTCAACCTAGTATTTGAGTGGTAATGCTGGTCACCTTAGCGAAATTTGCAAATGGTATTGGCTTTCACCAAGTTGCCTAAGAAATGAAAGCAACTTACATATCGTTACTCCATTGGTGAATTTGAATGCATGCAACACAGTGCGTTTTCTTACAAGATCTGCGTTTAAAAGTTGTGAGGGAATAAATTATACAAAGCACCTGTCTACGTAAGTATGACATGTATGGTAGAACAAAGATGTTTTCCAAAAATCTCTGTGCTTCAGGGCTGACCAATGTATTGTTATGGAACAGGCTTGGCAAATTATATATAAAATTCCATTGCACGGGCTTCATTTCGTTGTCTTTGTGCATTTATATGTTACAGGGAATGTTCAAGTAGTATTATCCACTCAAGAGCAAACTATTTATCCAGGTGGCACTGTAATAAAGCCAAGTTGTGGAAGCAAACCTAATATATATGTTATTACATACAGAAATATTAAAGAACGCAAAACCAATGTATTAAAGCCATGAAGAGCCTAGAGGGTAAACTATCTGTTAGGTTAAGTTAGATTTATTCCTTAATCATCTCTGGTCGTTGGGGCACTGGTATTTCTTAACGTTCTTCCTCCACAGCTCTCGTTCTCTAATGCAATCGTCAACACTTTTATTCTTCTAGGCTTTGAAATTACTTACCCAATTTCTTTCTAGATCTTTCTCTTCTTCTCATACCCTTCTCTACTTCTTTATTCATTAAAGTGTTTGCTAAAGACCCTTTACTTCTGCATATCCAACGAACCATTATAGATTCCTTCTTGCTGTTTCTAACATTCTTCCCGATCAGCCTTTTAACATGATTCAGCATATATTCATTGGTGTGGTGGTCTTGCCGGGAAATATTGAGCATTTTGCAGTAACATATCATTTCCAACGCCGTAAATCTTCTTTCAATACTAGTTGTGAGTGTCTAGTCCTGGCATCCGTACAAGGCTATTGATATTACTAAGAAATGTGGAAGATTTTGCTTGACTCTCTCCTAATGTTACAGCCATTTCAGATCTTTTTCAATTTAGTCAGCTGTGTAGTCGTCATTGCCATTGCTATTCGTCATTTGACCTCCATTTCCCAGATTGCCTCGATATCAATTATCGAGCAAAGATAGTTAAACTTGATTAATGCTTCAAACTCTGCTTCACATATTTGGACCTTAATATTTCCTACTAACGTCCATTGGATATCTAACTTTTTAAGAATCTAACCCGTTTGTCAACTCTGACATTTCTTTGTAGGTTCCAGTCAATATCATCAGCTAATCTAAGATTTGTTATTGTTTTCCCACGTATTTTGATACTGTTCTGAGGCTCTCATAGAATAAAAAACTTTCACTACATACATAAATCCTTTGTCGTTTTTATAATGAACTACCAGTGTTTTGGTGCTCTTCTGCATCTTGAAAAATCTTCCCTTTGCTGGTGGCCGCTGCATCATTTTCAGGATTTGCTTCCTGTTTTTTATCTGTCTGAAGTTAAATTGTTTCCAGCCTTCATTACAATACAGATATGAAGCAGTTGGCAATATTGATTTTAACTGATGTCATTCCCCATTCATGCCATGTAATATAAGTGTAAAATGATATGGTATTGCAAAACATAACTTGGTGTCTCTGTTAGATGAATTTTGACATTGTAATATGGAAGGCTCGATTTTGTTCTGGAGTGGAGATTGCCTGATTTGATGCTTAGATGAAGTATATGCGTAGTTGTTAGCGGTTTTGTTTTTTTACGCTAGTCTGTCACCTGGTAGTTTAGTTGCTTAGATTGGGTAAGTTGTTTCTTTAGGTCACCATGGCTTGTTAGTAGGTTATTTACTTCAACAATCTTTTTGTAGTACAATACTTGAAAATTTGCAATGTGGCACCAAAAACATAATTAGAAGCTTTTTTCGTCTAACACTATTCAGGGTATGAATCGTCACTAAAGGAATGTATAGATATCTAGATATGGAAGTCCACGTATAAAAAGGCGACCTCATTCTGCTCACAGAGTCCTGGTTTTCTTGTTTTAATGTAGACACACTCCAGTAGACGTTGATGGAAGAACGACCTAGCTATGCCGTTTATCCTGAAATCTTTGTCCTTCTACATTTTTTGGCATTCTGAATTTTCTGGCAAATGTTAGCTTATGGCAGAATCGCTTGTTTCGGCAATGGTTTTATTGTATTATAAAATTATAACTTTATTATTTACTTTATTATATCGTTACTGTATTTTACGTTACTCGTACTCCAGTGTGGTTCACATGTAAGATCTAATGCATCAACATTTGTCTGTGAGACATGGTCCTTGATCCATGCAGCCAAAATTTATGTGTGAGACATGGTCCTTGATCCATGCAGCCAAAATTTATCTGTGAGACATGGTTCTTGATCCATGCAGCATCAACACAGCCTCTCATTGCCTTTGATCTACACAAAGTAGGATTTTTATGAGTTGATTAGTAACAAAACAGTCAAAAAACACACTGGCTTAGCCGTGACTCAACCTCTTCCTTACACGAAGATGCTCCTTCAACTTATCAATTGAGCCATCGGTCTGAGCAGTGGAACAGGCCCACTTCGCCACCAGCATACGCTGTCAAACCAAAGACTCTTGAACTTCCGAATCCATTACGTTAGATGCGTTGCCAACAAACAAACGATCTGAATAAGTGACATGTAGAGTGGAAATGTGTCACTTCTTAGTCGTTTAGCTCGATAGCACAATTGATGGAGCATAAACACAGAAGCAAGACTTGTGGCAAGACCTAGTTGAACTAGTGTGTTTTTCCACTGTCTTTCAAACATACGCTAAAATCGGATGGATTTGAACGTGAACTGTATTTCCGTATTCACGCTTAGTTAAAAACATTGCCCCCATTAATGTGATTATTGAGATTACTAGCAATCAATAACGACTTGAGTTCTTTATTTTTTGACTCAGACCGATGCTTTTCGTAAATTCCAACTTTCTCAACACAATCTCTTGAAAATATCAACTCGACGAGGACGTTTTAAGCACATACTTACCTTTTACTTCAAATCTGATCGTCATTTTTTTATTTGTAAAGATTCGTGTCTTTTTTTGTTGCAATATTGATATTATCATGTTGCAAATACATATTTCTTGCACAAAAATCCTTAGACTTGTAAACATTCGTCTCGATGTGATACTTTTTATAAATCGACTTTGAAAACGTCTCAGTTATCGAGATTTCCATTTGTAGCGTGCCATTGAAGACTAGCCCAGTTCATTTTCGACAGCCGAAGATAACGACATTTTCTCAGTGCTATGTAATCACGTAATGTGTAGTTTTTTGGGATGTTGGGATCATTAGCAGGAAAGATCACGTCAGCATCGTTAAATTGTACTAAATCATTCGCGTTGTCGATATCCTTTAGACTCTACACAAAAAAAGAGAAATGGACTCAAATTGGGACGTAGAAGCTGAAACTTTGGCAAAATCATTTAATGTCAAAAGTGGTCGGTCAATGGAGTTCGTAATAACAAAGATAGTTGTGAAAGAAGATAGTACTTTTCCAAACTGAGTTGTGTCCCGATCACTCTGTTTTGTCAGAAATACCAAAACAAGTCACACGTTATCGGACCAAGTCCTAACATCATTCATTTAAGGTTTAACAGGAATCGATTTTTAAGTCAGCATACATCGCCTCGCTCTCACATTATGATGGAGACGAGACTGCATCACTATGACAACAGCATCCTGGGTTAAAGTTTAATAGGTTTTTGAAGTTTATGCGCTAAGGAAACAAGGGTAGCAGGGTCAGGTAAACATTTGACAAGAAGTTAGCGATGACAGAGCAAGACGAATAATGGCGGCTATTCTCTTCTGCATAATGTTGAAACAGTAATCTATACATGAACGAAGATTAGATCGATACAGGTATAAAGATATTTTAAGGAGTTAAGAAATGTCCGGTGCCGTAGACAGAGCCTATCGTTATGGCGGCAGATTTAGCAATTATTTCGACAGTTATTCTGAGTCCAAATCTGGGAGAGGACACTACTGCCTACATTTTTAAAAACAACAGTTTTTTGTCCTAGCAGCATTAAATGAAACGAACAACGTTTGACACAGTTCAACTACAAATCAACTATATTGCTCATTTCAACCCTCCATAACCATACAAGTTGACATTTTAAAACTAACAGAACGAGATATATTAGCTAAAATAGAAAACATAAATTAGTTCCATCCGGAAGGGTCATTATTAATCGAAAAAAAGATCGGTTCCATAACAAATCCCTGAGAAACACCAGAGACAGTTAACGTTGTCAAGAAAATGGCAAGTAAGAAAAACCGTAGTACTGCAATTAGAAAGTATCAATTTACTCCAAGGATGTGACAATTTCCAGAGCTCCACGAAAACATTCTGCAATGACTAGAAAGACACTTGAACTGGAGGAGTGGAACCACAGTATTGACCAAGAAGCAGTCCACAAATTTCCACGTTGGTAATAAAAAATCTCGAATCCGTCGAAAGAAATCAACGTGTGTGTAGAGCTGTGAATGGGGCAACGTAAGGGCAGCATACGAAATTTCCAAGATGATGTTAGGAAAACATCTATCACGAAGACATGACTATCAGAATACGCAAATTATTTGAAATAATGTAGCGCTTTATGGAGGCACGCTGGGGAAAACCTGTCAAGTTCCCTTCGCCAAAAGAGAGAAAAGTACCATTTGCTACTCAATTCATATTCCAAGACACAAATGAAACTTATGTTTAATTTTTTTAAGTTAGTGATAACAGTTTATGATCATAATAGGACAAGAAGCAATGTTAAGAGAACCAATGTTGGTGCTTTCTCGGCAACCGGTCCTCAAAAAGCAGACAACACACTTGAAGTTTGCCAAAATCCAATTGTACTTATTCTCCTCAACCAAAGGAACCTCATTACTCTTAGAGCGCAGGGAAAGTACGAAGCGTCAGACAAAAATATAAAGACAAGCTAACCAAAAGACAGTACACAGGAACTCGTGCCCTAACTCTTCTGGTTAAAAGTATGCTCTACCAATTGATCTCGAGTTGGGGGAGAGGCAAACTACGTAGAAAGTTCAATTTTTCTACTTCGCCTGTCTTTGAGCTCGAAATATGTAGCACAATGCTACTCGTCTGTAACAACTGCTAACAGAATAAAATTCTATCTTTCAATGCGCTTTATTACAAATCTTAAGAAGAGAGAGTCAAACACGTTAACAAGGACCATACGTTAAGAACGATGCATACCTTTATTTTATCCAAGTTCGGGAAGGTTTTTATTCGCTTTGGAAGCAGTGACATCATTCTCCCGCTTCGTGGTATTTCTGACCATGCCTTCTGTTGTTGAGCTTTCTGAATTGAGGCACCTAATAGAGACGACGGCAAACTATTGCTTCTTGCACGTTGATAGGGAACTGCTGTCCCAGATGATTGTATGGAAACAGGCAATTGCTTCCCTTCCTGGTCGCCCATTGGAAGAGAATCCAGGCCAGGTATATGTAGATCGTATAATGTCAAGTGCGTCATGCTATTATCTTTGCTCTGAAAACGTTCTTGTCTTCCCTGATAAGTATAACCTGTTCCTGAACCATCAACTTTATTCTTGGATAACTGAGGTTGTATACCAGATGGTCCTGCTGACCTTTCGTCACTTATGCTAAGTCGCCGTGTGTTTGTTCTGGTAGTATCATTTACATCACAAAGTGCAGAGCACCTTTTCTTAAACTCTTCCCACGGATCAACATCTTTTGCTGCTTTGCTATGATCTTCAGAGTCCTTCAACGAAACAGTGCCTAAATCTGCACTTCCCCGTGAACCTGCACGAAAATTTTCGATCTCTTTTTTGTCAAGAATGCTTAAAGCATTTCTTCTTTTTATGAATCGGGTAAAGAAATATTCTTGTGGTGTTTCATTTGTGTGATAGTGATTATATTTTCTCAACAGATAGAATGGGACGCTTTCTTCCATGTCAAGTAAGGAGTAACGTTTACCTCGAAGCTCTTTGGGCAACATTTCCGATGAATGATTATGAATCGACCCTGATCGTTGACTGTGACGACCTATCCTCTTCGTAAAGCTGTTTGAGTGACTGCTCTTTACATTTCCGACACTCGAAGTATTCCCATTAGTTTCCTCATAGCTAGAACGATTGACGATGTCGGGGCTAGAAGGTTTCCCCGGCAGACTGTGGCGCCTGGTATTTTGGACGAGGGTTACTTTTTGTCCTGTGATACCACTCTCTACTTGGTATACAGAAGGCGCACAGGAAGGGGGAAGGCTGCCTCTTCTCCCGTGGACTTTTCTGTCGGGAAGAGATTTGTCAATAATGATGCTGCTTTTTTGACCCGTATCTGTTTCTCCCGATTGTAAAGATACATTAAGCTTACTTTGCATTCGGTACGGTGACACATCAGGTACGTGTGATTCCTCCTCAATGAACTGTTGTAAAGGTTGTTGACAGATTTCAAAAGGACTACACGAGTCATCGTCGGTAACATTCACCTTGATTCTTGGTCCCATTTCCGTAACTTTCGTCGGTTCGTTTGGCTTTGGGTAACCATCAAATTGGCCATTAACAAAACTTAGCACATCAGCTTCAGATTCCGGTGCAGTTGTAATCTTCTGCTTGGTCAACTTGAATAACGTACAAAGTAAATCCTGTTCTTCTTTTCTAAAATTACGAAACTGAGCTTGCCGGCAGCTCTCGATACCTTGAGAAAGTTTTGATAATTTAAACTTCTCGGCTTTATTAGATGCATGCACTGAGTGAAAATATCCCTCAGAGATGCTACGAATTTTTTTTGTGTTACTCATTTTGAGCGTTAAAATATCTGCAAATTAACTGGTCTTCTCTTTGGATTATGAACTGTTTGTCCCGGTGTGTTTGAGACGGGTTTGATACGATCAGATTGATTTTTTTGTACTGTGATGTCAAATTGCACGAGGCGTGAGTGGACTGGAACCTAGCATTGTTTGACGTCATATTAGAACTCGTCTTTTAGTTAAAATGTTAAATTTGCATTTCCACTCTTTAACCAACTTTTAGTGGTGCAATTACACTAAAATGCTATAATTCCTGATCTTTGACGTATGTCTCTGCACTAATATCTGATACTTGGAATCTTGAAATTTCGCTGAAAGGAAACAGGATCATGCAAACGTATTGGTCTTTTGGACCATAAGAAATTTGTTTAACTTGTGAAATCGAATGCAATACACAAAGATGAAGTTTACTCTAAACAACTAGCGCTGAATAAGCTGGTTTTAGCCGCCTGCGACACATATAATTATCTATGTGAGAATGTTAGGATGTATGTTCTTATCTCCGATTCCTTAGTGTGACGTCCTTTAATTTACAAATCAACTTCTCAAAAACTTTTTATTTGTCGGGACTTACATTGGAAACAACCTCAGCTTTCTGCTGCTACAGCCATTTCAAACAATGTTTTTGAAGGCCTACTAAGTGAAAAATATTCTTACACCACAAAGCTGTTGTTTGTTACTTGACATTCTACATCTCTGTCCCTCTCTAAGATTTCAGTGTTTTAATACAACACAACCTTGTTTATCTTCCTCACTTTAAACTACAACAATCATAAGGCCAATTATTAAGCTTAATTCTAACATTGAATACTCCAAGAGGTTGGCTGGTAAACGTTCCAAGATGTTAGATGTGAACTATTTCAAATATGATTACATATGAAGTCTCTGTAGCGTAATCAGGAGAACTTACCTTAATACACAAAATTAACGTGTACGCGAATTAACGTTTTTCAAACGATCAAACGTTAATTAGTGCCATCGTTATTTAATGCGTGTGTTAATAAATGACAAAAATCAAGTACCATAAAAAATTACTTTTCGCCGAAGTATTTTCTCTTTCCTTAAAATTTACGTGATGGTTACCTAAAATGCGCTTAAAGGGCAACATTACCGAACATTCACCGCCAGTCACACAAAATTGATTTGCTAAAATGAATGTTTGAACGACAGTATTTATTTTCCAGATTTGTTCGGAAGTTTTTATGTTCAAGTTAAACATTTGCGGTTCTGTTCGACTGAGTATGCTTTTGTAGTTTGTCTTTCATTTCGTTGATTGTCGGAAGGGAAAAGAACAGTTTTAAAGGTGAACACCAAAAATAAAACGATCATGTAGGAGATCTTAGGTTGTGCACCACGGTTTTATCAGGTGCCCGTCTTCACTGTACTTTCTTCTCTGATATTTGTCTTCGAATTAAAAAGTAAATGGTTTAAACTCGCGCAGTTCAACTTGTATCCCTAGGTGTCATTTCCCTCCAAATTTCATATACCTCCAATCCTGTCAATAGCGAGTCACACAATGCTGTGGTATCGTGGTATACTTTTAAAATAAAGAGGAAAGAGGCTTCAATTTATGAACAAAATCTATAGACGCTGCAAAATAATCAAATGTTTCCTTTTGAGATTTCAACATATTGCCACCAAGGAAAATTTTACAGGGGCCCATATTTGTGTAAAATTTTGGCACAAATCAATGTTTCAAAATTTAGCGCTACGTTGAAATTAACGTTTCAAAACTTAACGTCAGCATCTAATTAACGTGGATTTAATTAACGTTTTTTTTAATTCCAAAAACGTTAATTAATGTTCAACGTTAATTTTGTGTATTAAGGTAAATGCCTTCACTAATTCCGTTTATAAAACATTTTGCAAAATCCCACCTTGCCAAATTTCAGTCGTCAAAGCAAAAAGTATGTTGGGCTCATCAAGACTTTTTTCCCTTTAAAGATAGGATTCCGAAGTGTACGAGATCACATAGTGTTTATCAATTTACGCGCAGAAACTACAACGATAATTACGTAGACCAAACTAGGCGCCACTCGCTTGTGCGAGCCTTTGAACATTTCGGTATTTTTGTCTTAACAAGGAACCAACTGTCTACGCCTTGTCTTTTGGTATCTTAGAGCATTTGAGTTAGTCCGATCATCATGAGTTCTTTGACTATTTCAAGATTTTATCTCCCTTTCCTTTTGTAACTAATTTATGTATTCTTGAAATTTTGTTGGTAACTAAGCAAAAAGTTTCATTTAATAACAGCTACAACAACTAAAACAACACTTCTAATTACCACTGATGATTTCTAATATTGTAGCAGTCTAATATTGTAGCAATCTAATATTGTAGCAGTCTAATATTGTAGCAGTCTAATATTGTAGCAGTCTAATATTGTAGCAGACTGATAAATTGCCAGTAGGGTAAAAAAGCTCTCTGGTCCTATAGACAAGTCACATTGCTTACACTGATACACATGATTGCCTTCAATTGATCGAAAATGCAAGTGCTATGCTAAGGTACAGTTGAAAAATATACGTTACTCTTCTATTTGAGGGAATTGCTAATAGACTTAGGTTTTATTAGCAGTTATCAGCATTTAATATAGTTTTACTATAATTTCTCACAAGGACAGTGTACGCTGTACAAAAATATGGCCTGAAATGAAGATGGGATGTAACTCACCGAAAGATTTTTATTGATTTTAAAATGATATACGAATCTTTTTGTGGAACAGTTAGTAGTAGTGGTAGTTATTAGTAGTTATTCAATTGAATGTATTCCGTTCCTTGGACTATGCTTCCTTTGGGCGTCGAGAAAATTATTAGAATAGCTTGTTGAATGCAGAGAACAGAATTCCTGAGCGTTGAAGTCATCATAATTAGCAACCAGCTTTACTAAGCAAGCCATACATTTTAAATGGAAGATGGCAACATATTAAACTGCATTTATGGCAAATAAAAGAACTGGCACAAAGTAGACCTAAGGAAAAATTGAAAGATTTTATTTCAGACAGTCTAAACGTACTACCTATGGAGACCTGAAACAAAATAACAAAAACTTGCAGGCTACTCTTTGAGACAGGCTTGTAACAGATTTCAGGAAAAGCAGGTAAACAATCCAAGTCTATATGCATGCCTTTGCAAGTATGCTCTTTCGCAAAGGCATACATATAGACTCAGTGCAAATTTCAAAGCAAGTAGGAAAAAAATTTTTGAGGAGGCGGGGGGGGTGCTAAAAAAGTGGGACACAATTCCTGACAAGAAATGGATTTGACTTGCACAATAACAAAGTAAGTGAACCTGTAGTGACAGGAAGAGGTTCATCAGTGTTGTTTTCATTATGCACATGGCCCACTAGTATACACTATTTAATTAGTGGGCCTTGTTTTGCGTTATAAATCGGTGCTATTACATATCATCCTTGCTGGACCTTCCGAAAAGTTATCATTGAGCATCATTCTCTAGCAAAACGATCTGCCACCATGATGAGATCAATGTCATCAGTCATTTTGCTATGCACGTGCGAGAGCTCAGGTGATTTATCTGAGTGTCAGTCACGTCGATCGCAAATATGTCTTGACTCTCATGAAAATAGAAAAAGATCTTTCTCCTGCAGAATTTGTTGCAAGAATGAGGATGAGAAGTTTTACTATGTTAACAACTCGTCTAAAGACTTTTAAGCTGAAGTGAGGGACCTGAAAAATTTTAGCATGTTGAATATGACGACATTACTAGCAGCAATGCCTGAGGTCCTGGCTGCTGCTGAAGGAAGGGTACACGCCCTCAAACCAGCCTCATACATATGCAGCACAACACTTGGCTTCCTTTTGGTAGGTCTCACAACAAGTAGGTTTCAGCAGATATTCATTCATAGCAACAGAATTTCAAATCAGATTTATCAAACCATTGTCAAATAGCTCTGATGACAAGGTCATAAGTTTCAAACTACTTTCTTTGACACATCTCCTTAGGTTTGTTGTTATTAAAACGACTTGTAAACCTAATTAAAAACCATTGCAATTCAGGCTGCATGTTTCAAATCGCTTGTTTATCAGTTTCTAGAAGAGATCGAAGTTGTCATCATTTCAGTCTTTCTCAAGAGTCCCTACAGTGTCAGCATATACGGCATGACCCTTCATGACAGATATTTGGGGATTTGAATTGTCTTGTTCGAATTATCTGTTTGGTACAGGATGAACTCTCCCAAGAAACACTCAAAGTAGAAAGAAAATTTAGGAGAAAGTTGGAAACTAAGAAACTCTGCCTCCTTTTGCAGTTTGTAATTGTTGCTTGATTCATCATCTGATGTAACTGAAAACAGTGCATACCTTGTATCAGGTGCTATGCTATGTGCCTCAATTTGCTCAGTTGGCACATTGTAATCAGCCTCAGCAGACAAGTTTTCTTTACCCAAGAATATGAATATTCAATATGGTCCATTTTAAGAGTGAACACTAGAAACGGAGTCATTTGGTCATTTGAATATGTCATCAACTTAATTCAATGAAGCCTTTGTTTCAAACTGAGACCATATGCAGTGTTTTTGCAGTATGGACTTGTCATATTCACAGCATGTTAGCATATTGATTTGGAAACAAGACAGTGTGAACAGGTTCCATTTTTGCAGACCAAAACAGAGAGAAGGAATATGGAGCAGCGTGAACATGGCCTAAGTTTTAATTCTCCTTACAAAAAGAGACATAATATTCCCCTCACTGAAAGCTACAACTAAGCATTGTTACTTTTCTATCTCCAATAATCTGGTAAATCAGGGATACCATGCCAATGTCACTGGCATTGCAACAACAGCTATAGATGAACCTCAGCATGTATACTGTGACCTATATTTACTTAGAGGGTGTATTCGTGCAAATTTAATAAACACATCAAATTGTTTGAAGAGAAATTTACAACTCCACCATTGCCTAGTCCCAAGTCCAAGGCGAGAAAGGATGAGGGTTGGGAGAGGAACGGGTGGGACCCTCTCTAGTAAAACCAAGATCCAGGAGTGGCAGAGGTACTGGAAGCAGCACTTGATGTCATCGGAAAATGCAGTTCGTCACACATTTGTAGCTGGATTCACAGCATGGTCCCAACTCAAGCAATTATAACCTTTCCTTATATCAACAATGACAAATTATACACCATAGGTTGTAACTTGCATTTATTTCAAAAGTCTCTGGTTCATGCTTGTATCTTATCTTGCTCATCCATGTTAAATTTGCTGGTATTTTGCACATAACTGTTATCTTGCTACAAGGTAGGCTTCAATACAAGTGATAACAGGTAATAATATAATTGGCCCCTTGCCTTCCTTACCTTAATCACAACATATCAAGTATGATGATAAAAGATGTGTGTATTACTCAAATAATTTCAAAGAAAGCAAATTCATCATAAAACAACAAATATAACAAAGTAGCAAAATCTTGAATAATCGTGATTACTTAAACATTATAAGAGCTCTACTTAAGTACACCTAAGCATAAATATATTCAACTTACAAGGCCTCACTACTGACATTTCCTTAGCATCTACTTTTACATAACAAGAGATAGACATCAAAACATATAAAGAAAACTACAGATAAGTCAGGGAGCAAAAATTCAATGCAAGTGATGTTACATGTTCTTTTGAACCAATTTTGCTCTAGAGATCACCTGTGTTTTTTGCCTGCAAGATTCTCGCATTGCAAGCTAGCCCGACAGGGCAACAAAACAGAAGCCAGGATGGTTGTTGACTTGTAACCAACTTGAACTTTCCACCAAGTGAACACATCAACCAAGCCTAATTACTCTTAAAGAGACAAAGTCATTCTTCTTCCATCAACAACTGTTCATTTTCTTCTTCCTCCTCTTCATACATACTCAAAACATCTAATGCTTCTGTCAGATTCTTACGTGCTTCTTCTACTTTCTTTTCCTGTTCCTTAACCATTTCAAGAGTCACAACAAAAGGAGGACAGAATGGCTGATCTGGATTACACCAGACTCCTGGGTTTTTACGTAGGGCTGTCAATGACATGTTTTGTGCAATCATCTTCTTGCCATTGCTGCCATTTGTGTGCATAAATGACAAAATCGAGTTTAATAATGATTGTCCATCAAGTCCAGGGCCAACAGGTTTTATGTTCTCGGGGAGCTTCATCACTGTGTTTGCTTTCAGTGTTGTTTGGTCCACAGATTTCAATCCTTGCAGTCGTTTCATCCAGAAGAGCTGTTTAGGTTTAGGTGAATCAGAAGAGGCATTTTCCATGAATTTTTTTCTTTTTGCTTCCATCTCAGCTTCCATCTTAGCAATAAGTCTCTTGCTACTTAACTCGCCTCTCCGACCACTGTATTTGCGATCAGCACTGGTTGATGTCATCAATTTCATCACATCATCTTGTTTTACAACTTTTGCTTCACGGTCCACACTGTTTCTTACTAGTTTCCGCTTTGGCGCAATGACAGGCATACCATTAAAGTCTTTGCCAAAGTTGAAGTCTGATTTGTCTCTTCTACGTTTTGGCTTGTTCCCTTCACTGATACATCCAGTTCGAAAATCAAAATTTGAGAGATCCACAGAATCACCAAGGTACTGAGCAATTTGTGGTTTGGAACGAAACTTTTTTCCATCAGGACTACAAGATAAAGAAAATCTAAATTACTGAATAGTTATTGTTAATGAGTCTCAATGTTTTTAAAGACCTTGATGACTAATGACTGATCCATTTTTATAAGCTGAAATTCTTATTTGCTTTATAGTTGACATCACAAATTAAGTAACAAGTTGGCAAGAAGAAAGTGGTTGTGAATACAAACGCTTCCTCAAGATTTCATTGCAAATGGTCATCATGACGAACAGCATTTCTGAATTACAAAAAAGACAAGTCCCTTGTTGATCATTCCATGCTTTTATACAAACAAATATAACTCAAAGATTAATCCAATCGGTCATTACATGGATTTTACTAGGACATTTCGAGATGAGCTTGTCTCATCTTTAGCTAATCAAAAGAAAATTCAGTATCTTAAATATTGGAGAAAGTTTATTGAAGCATTACAAGTTAACAACAAAGGAATAAAAGGCTTCTCATTAAATACTATGAAAAATATGTCAGAAAAATGGAATAGTAAACAAACCATGTACAATCAAAACAAAACTATTAAACATGCAAAACAACATAAAATCAGCTGACATTAGAATAAGTATAAGGGTATAAAGAGTTTTGTTGGTTTTGTGGCTTTATCAAGAATACAAAAATGTTAAAGGGAGACGGAATGACCAATTTTACCAATATGGTCCCTGATAGATAAAGATGCAAGAAGCAAGAAGATGAGACAAGCTCATTTCAAAACATCCTAGTAGAATCTACGCAATGTGTTAATGGACTGATCTGTGACCTATATTTGTTTGTGTAAAAGAATGGAATCATCAACAAGGGACTTATCTTTTTTGTAATTCTCAAATGTTGTTTGTCATGATCATCACTTCCGAGTTTTAATAAGTTTTTATATAAATCCCAGGAAATTGTTAGTTAACAAACCAGCATAGTTGACATCACTAAAATGACCCTGCAGTTTTTGACTACCTCATTAACTTGTCAGGTGTGCTTTCACAAAAAGCAATGAACAGAAACAAAACTTTAAAAGCAAATAACTAATTTGTGAGTGATTGGATTTGCAATGTTTTTCATTACCATTGACCTGTGTTTTTGCTATTTTAAAAGCCAAAATTATACTATCACAAAAGCTAAATGATGAGTCAAATGTTCTTTGGATTGCCATAAACAAGCAAACTGACTCATTGCTAGAGCACTTGTTACTTGTGTGTTAAGGTAGGTACGAGGATCCAATATAATCCATCTATAATAACCCTTAAAAAGCTTTAAACTAAGCACACATGAGAGAGCAATATGCTTAAGCAAAATGCAATAAATGAACTTTTTCTTGAGCCTTTTTTCCATGTGCTACAAATTTCCTGTACGACTTAAGAAATCCATGACCAAAACCCAAATATTCTTAGAGCTATGATTAGTCCCACAACACTGCATAAGGTTACATTTGTCAGAAAAAGGAAAATTAAATTTTGTGATTATTTGGTGCCAAAATTCATTTGCACATGTTAAGTAGTCCTCGGTAGTTGACAAAATGCATTTGTTTGTTGTACATTTGAAACAACATGACACAAGTAACAAAAATCATTAAACATGTTAAATATTTGGCAATGGATGATAAAGGCTTAAGTAAAATGCTCATGTGTGCACCTAGCTCAAGAACTTGCAATTCCTTAACATTTTTAAGAAACAGATTTCTACGTATGAAGACACTTTTGGTGACCCTGTTGAAAAATATGACAGGCACAAGAAATACTTGTGCTTTTTTATTGTCAAATGGAAATAAATGTCGGCTTAAAAATTTAGTTAAACTGTGAATACAATACCAGAGTATTTTTACCTAAAAATGTACAAATCCTTGTATTTTCTATCAGTGAGGAATTGTTAAAACTTTTATAGTTTCTCTTTTACTCCATCTCTTTCTTTTCATATCTTTACCTCTGCCATATACCTTGGTTCTATTACTGGTGCGTCCTTATTGGCATCTAGTGTTGTAATTTTGCTTTCAATATTTTACAATACCTCTACTGGCACTTTCCTTGTACATATTTACTTTGTTTTCTTTCCTATTTGCTGCATCCATTGAAGCAGGGCATTTTACATGGCTTTCTCCGAAACATCTTTGATGGAACTACTGATGGTATATAATCAGGGTGCCCAAGTTCTCTCACTGGTTTACCTAATACTAAATAATTACTTAATTTATGAACCAGTAAGAAATCGTAAACCTCGTATACGGCAACTGAGTCAAAATATTAAGTTAGTGGGTTTGGATTCTTTGAAACTGCAAGCATATCAGTCGGAGATTTCCTGTAAAGATTCCCCAGTCAACGCGCAGGGCCACCATGGCCATGGACGTATGACCTCTTTATGTTTCTGTGATCTTATTATTATCAATAACAATAAACTAGATCCTCCCTGCGCGGTCTGATTCTACGATCAATAAAATAATTTCGGACTGCATACAGTATTACAAAACAATAGATCGGCGTAAACAAAAGTAACACAACTTAGGGCAGGAAACATAAGCTTTAACATCAGTATAACTTGCCTGTAATAATATATGTCAGCACGTCCTGCTGATACCCCTGATTTTCTGAATACAACCTCTCTTACCCACCCCTTTGGCAGAGCCGGGCAATCGGTCCTGACTTTGTCCATCTTGAATTCGTCCCCTCGGTATTTCAAACAAATTACAAAATGGCCGCCTTTTGCTGACCACAGGGAGACAATATACATGCTTTGCTGGCTTGGGTTGATTTTTGGCGTTGTACTTGAAAAGGGACTGGCTCGAGCACGCGAATGAGAGACTGAGGAAAGGACAATAGAATAATGGTGACAAACAGACTTTCCTTTTCGACCACTGGCTATCAATGTATTGAATATCGTTTCCCCATCTCTCCCTTCTATTTTAGTACCTTACATTCGGGAGCAGGCTAAGCTGGTATTTCGTTTTTTGACTGATATGAAAACTACATCTATTCTAGTTTCTTAGCTGTCTTCTATAATAAAAATCAGCAACAATAATAAAATTAACAATGAGGACATAAAAGCAGTCCAACCTCTAATAGAGGCCACTTTTAGATTCAGGGCCAAGTAGCCGTTAATAGGAAGTGGCCTTAATTAGGGGGTTTACCAGAAAACGTCTTGCCTTGAACGCATTTTATGTGTTTATATGTTGTTCTGAAGACACTTCAGTGGCCGTAAAATAGTCGGCCTTTGAGCGGCAGCCGTAAAGTTACAAATGAACAAGACTTCGGTAAGAAGACAATTATACAGGTTCAAATTCAAGACAAAATAAATCCAAACTTCTGTAAGTTATGAAATGACAAGTACATGGGCCTGTAACATTTCAATTTGCTTTTTTATTCTCCTGTCTTCTTCACGAGCATCGATGGATTTTTTCTTTCCTTGGATCTTCATACGTACCCAATTTATGCTGAAACAATCTCCTCTAAGTTGATAAAAACAGCGCACTTCCATCCCAAAGCCGGCTCCTCTTATAACTGGCTTTCCAATTATATTTGTCTCTTGCTGAAGCCGAGTTAGTTGGTCGTCGCCGAAATCGAAACACAAATTTGTTAAAGTATCTAGGAATGCGTCCAAGAACATGAAGAACAATGACGAGGAAAAACATAACGACATTGAGCTCCCAAAGTCGAGCTTCGTTAATATAAAAATGGCTGTTGAGGCCATGGAGCAAATACGCCTGTTTGCAGAAGAAGAGGAATTTAACAAAAACAGTCTACCGAAAAGCTGCTTTTAGTCATCAGCTAGGATTGTTTTATTGCAAAAAAGAGGAAAATCATACTCATCAGAACCCTTGTCCATAGTGCGCTTTTGTTCAAAATTTAAATTAAATTTGGACATGGGGAAAATAAAATCTATTTTTGTTGAAAATGGGTATCCAGAGAATGTTGTTTCTAAAATTTTCATCACTGATTACTAATTTTTTGGCCCAAGATAACTTTTGGCCCCCATAAATTTCCTGTAAAACTTTTAACATCTAAACCTTCCTTGGCTAAATAACGTTTCTATCCGCTTAGAAATACAGATTACAAAAGCTTTAATGAAATGTTTCTCTGCTGTCAATCCAAGAATTATTCTCCCGGCTAGGAAGATCTTGTCATCCATTAATATGAATTGTGTATCTACCACACAAAAAAGCTTAGTAGTATATGAATTTGTGTTCCGATGTGAAGCTCGATCTGCAAGTCGCACTTCTGAGAAAATGCGGGACAGGATCAAACAACATGTTCCAGCCACTGTACGCCAAGCATCAATTCCTCCTAGCAAACAGCCATCTCGCACTTACAAAGCGAAAATGACTGCCAAAACATGCAATTCTGCCATAGTGTTTTGGAGTCTGCCTACATTGTAACAAAAAAGCAGTACTCTGTAGGTAATAAAAGTTCGTTTTTTTACTTGGACTCTCCCAATAATGTTTTATTTCTTCGATTTAAATCTAAATGACTGCCAAAACATGCGATTTTTTGTCACAGGTCAACATTTAAACAATCAAAATACACCAAAATGTACAATAGCGAAATTTTCAGAAAATTGGCATAGCTAGATCGTCCTTCCGTCCTTTTTTCTAAGTATTTTTCTCCTTCAGCATATTCGAAGACACCACATTGATTAGAGATATAGAAGTGATAAGACACAACAGTTGCTTTTCTTGGCGAACAAATGGGGACTGTTGTAGTAACGCAATCAGCATATCATGACATCAAAAATTGACCTTTGAGACACAATGTGTCGATAGCTCAGTGGTCAGACCATTCTGCCAGGAAAGTAGGTCATAGATTCGGTCTCTAACCTAAAAATTTAGTTAAAAATTATATCGAAAAAAGAGCACTGGTTCCAATTCTTTGTCGAGTAAGGCAATCTGGATTTTTGCAATCTTTACAATGGAATTTTGTGTAATTCTAATGTCCTTCAATGTCTTCGTTTGACACAACAACTGTAGCTGTAACAGAATTTAGACTCCATCAATGGCTCTAAGAAACAATTGCAAATGAGGACTGCAGGAAGGATGGTTCAAGGAAAGTATGGAGATCAGTAATGACAAAGACACAGAAATGCCTCTGAGTGCAAGAAAGTTTCAGAAATTGAATGCGAAAGATAGAACTTAGCGAAAGAAAGTTACTATTATCTGAAGAGATCTCGAGTAATAACGAATTTGTGCACGTACCGCCAATGAAAGAAGTGCAAGGGAAACGTCTTCTCCGTGATGGGTTAGCCAAGAAAATAGCAAAAATCAAACTGATACAAGTCCTTTATCAAAACTGAGCTTCTTCGCCGACTATCAAACACAACTGGATCTAATTAGCTGCGCATTGCCATTTGATGCAGAGAAGGTATATTAGAGAGTGCAATCTGATCGTGAGACAGTCTAGAAGAAACGGTTTTCATTCTCTATTGAGCAGAACAAGACATTTTGTTCACTGGGTATATATTATGGCACAAAGGATTTGAAAGCCCCATTTGTTGTTAATGGGTACTATGTCAATTCAAAGAGCATTCATGTTGAAGTATCCAGACGCAAACAGAGCCAAGCACATGTTGAGTTTGCTAAACTGCATATCACCCTATAGGTGGGATTTTTATGTTAGAGCATATTTCCATTTGGCAGAACACTAAGTAAGCTCATCTACAATTAAATTGGAGTCCTCAAACGAATCCAGGACAGAAGCAGGGGACTAGAATTTATCTTCTCGATATATCTATTAGTGAATCGATTTGTGAGATCAATAAACTTTTGTCAGTTATTATTTTGAGCAGCATGTACAAAATGATCTTACTATTAACACATTCATTAACAGCATTCATACCTGAGGCCAACATGAAAAATGCCGGAAACAAATAAACCATTAACTCGTTTTTAAAAGTTCCATTCGTTATGACATGAGTGTTACTAAAAACTAAAATAATTTTCTTGTTTTTTATCATTCACTTCTTTCCATTTTGAAAGCTTTTATACTCCACACACATATTTTTATACTTTATACTTTATACTATTTATACTTTAGTTTCCAGGGATTCACCCCAAACCCCATTATGAGTCTCACAAAGCCCAATTGATCCCGGTTACCTTGTTGGTTCGCTTAGGTTGCCAGCCACCTTGTCATTAGCATACTAAAATCATCATCACCCAATCACACCCCACTCTCGAATAAAAATTACCCTCCGCACTTCCTGATCTCGAGTGTCATTTTTCCTGACTAACAGCTTATGCTCGATCATCCGAACTTTCTGCTTGTCCGAACAACTCGTCTTACTTTTCTTTCCAAGATATTCGGATAAACGAGACTTCACTGTAATGTCAATGACTGGTAAGCTTAGCTGATACGACATCTTTATAGCAAACACGAAGTTGTTAGTTGCAGTTAGAGTTTAATCACAAACTTGCGAATTCAGTCCTCCTGATGAGTCAGTAAGAAATTGTTTACGTGATTTAAAAGTACTCAAGGTCTACGTTGAAGTCATTTTTGTCAATGTATATAAGAACGTGCAATTTACTTAATGCCATTAAACAATATCCACACAATTTCAACAGGCATCGATCGCTCGAGATCATAAGAATAAATGATTAGCAGAGAGCATTTGTTCTTACAAAACAAAATAAAAGAAGCCGCCATAGAGTATTTATTTCTATAATATTGACAAACGTCAGCGAATCATCTACCTAAAAGACGGCCATTTGGCAGCTGAATCTTCTCATAATAGGGTTTAAAATACAGCTGGCAATAGTCGGTGAATAGGTAGAGGGCTTTCTCAGCTTTCTTTGTAGTAAAATAACACCCAACTTTAAAGCTGCACGTTTAAACGGACTATCGGATAATGGGAAAGGCAAAATTGACTTCTGTGAATTAAAAACTTAGCATATGCAGTTTGTAAAGCTAATAGATTTGAAAACTGCTTAAGAACATGGACAGAGAATGACGTTTGCCTCATGGGTGGTATTTTTCTGGTGAATCCGAAAACAACTCAGAAAAGAATAGGAAAATGACTTATGAAGAGGGACTGTGAGATACTCTAGAAAGAATTGAATACAAAGTGCCTTTACAAAATTAAAATTTAAACTAAAAACTTCAAAGAAAATTAATATTCACAGACCAGAATTGAATACGTGTATTTGTCTTTTTTTCCCCACGTTACAAATCTCAGGGAGTCATATTATCAATAATCTGAGATTTATTCAGTTACTTAAGTCGAATATGTCTAATATTTCACTTCCTGCTTAATACAACGGAAAGAAGACGTTATGTCCAAGGACATATATTTTTCAATTGACAACATCAGTATATCTATGTGGTACTTAAACAAAATCCTATCTCAGAATAAACTGCATAAGTAAGATCTTCAGTCATTTGGGATGTTTTTTCTCAACACGGCTTGCAATATTTATATGAAAGTTTTACTTCTCAAATATTTCTTAATGCAACATTCAATTCACTGAGTAAGCAAATTAGTCAAAAAAGCAGAAAAACGATTAATGATTAAGAGTCTAAAAGTCTAGTAGATAAAAAATATCAAATTTTTAACATTACTACCTTTTGAAGTCAAGAACGATTCAGTCGTATATTTTTAAATAACAAGGCCTCAGTCATGTGACAGAAAATGCTCACCATTCCATATGGTGTCATATAGAACCATTCCCTACTTTGTTGTATACCAAACAGTATTTGAGATTGCTTTCGTGATTTGCTTGAAAAATATCAAGGTAAAATCAATGTTGCCAGGCTTCAACAAAGACATTTAATGCCGGGTCAAAAATGTGTAAAGAAGTTTGAATTTTCCTACAAAGGGCCAACCCTGCTCTCTCAAATGAAAGACAGTAGGGTTGTTTGCTTCCATCAGCCCTCTCTCTGGCGTTCCTGCTCTATATGATGTCAAACAGTACCATTACCCCCTCTACATGATATTAAGCAGAACAACTCACTTCTCTAAGCGACAATACGTTAAACAGTTTCCACGCCCTACCAAGTACCGTTTGTTTGGAGTACACCGCAAAGATTTGCTAAAATAATGAGCATTGTTGGATACAGTATGTCATCGTATGTTTTGGTATCATTCTCTATGTTTATCTGTATGGTTGTATGGATGAAAACACCTCTTTGACAAAAATGTTCTCCAAATCTCTTATCTTAATTAAATGCTGCTAATGAAATCTGCATACCTTACTTCAATCAATTATGAGAGTTGCTGACCTAATAGGACGTCAACATAGTAATCGTAACATAGTAACTCGATTGATTAAAGCATTCTTTTCTAAAGCAAACAAACAAAGTACGCTTAGTGGTGTGTCAAAGTACGTAGAGGGTATCGAATGTAACCTGGAGACAAGCACTTTGGGTTCATCATGATCACCATGTTTCGATTCAGTCGGACTTCCCTACCCTGCATATCTATTTTAAGTTTTTTTTTATGCTCTGCTTTTTTATAAACGTTTCCCTTGGATGGCATCAGGCAAAGATGGTTTCCTGCATTTATATTCTGTACGGCAAGGATTCCACAAGAGAAGAGACGATGTAATCTCTTTGCGGGAATTTCCCCCTCGTTGGGAGAAACGTTTTTGTGATCCTCGTCTTTGTATCACCAGAAAACACCTTTTTATACGCAAACAAACTGATTACATGACATCTTCCGGCATATGATAAGTTGTAGGATAGTTCTTTATGACTTCACTCCTTCTCAAAAACCTTAACCTTAATTGAAAATTTCGGGGGGTAACTGCCCCCTGCCCCCCACTAAGTACGGCATTGGTTCTGAGGGAATATCAGGGGGCATCTTTTGTCAAATGTGGAGAAATCACCACCAAACATTTCCCTTCCCCTCTTTGTCATACGACTGCTCATTTTACACGCTGATGATGCCGAGTATCATAAATCTTAGTAAATGAAGCCGTGCAACAAAGCACAAACTGATCAAACTTAAGTTGACCCTGCGAAGTGGATACTAAAGATTTTCTTTTAATCTCGATGATGTTAACTAAATATTGTTGTCAGGGTTATCCAACGTAAGTTTGAAACACTGCAACTTTACTTTTGTGTCGTCCGCAATATTTGTTTTGTTAAGAGCAGGCTTGTGCAGTTCTTAAAAAGTTTAACTTGATTAGTAGGCGTAGTAAGTCTCAAGAAATTCTATACATTAGACTAATGCTTATCGAATTCAGAGCCAATAGGTAATCTTCCTGGAATATATGATAATATATTATAACCCTGCACTATGGGTAAACTAATGAGGTGAGCCAATAGCTGATAACAATGCATGATTTGTACTTAATTTTATCGTGAACGTTTGGTTACCAGCAGTGCATTTCGGGAATTGGTCCATCAAATCTTTTTGTTGTTGTCCTGTTTAAGCTCTGAAGACAAGTAAGCATACAGTAACCACTCAGATCGGGTACTCAGATAAATGGGGTTAGATATTTCATGTTTTCTGTACTGGACTTAAAGTCGCATTTCATTATCACTTATAATTTTATTTCAGTTGACTTGAGAAGAGGAAATTAAATGTGAAGAAATGGGTACACATCATTCACACAATGTCTTATGTTTTTCCTATCACCTCGACATATGTTCAACAAAAATCAACATGTTCTAATACTTTGGAATCCCCGTGTTTCATATTACTTTACAGCTTGTGATTTTTATAGCAAAATCTCCTAAGTGATCGGTACACATTCTGTTACCCTAATATTTACTTTATTCAATAAACAGCATTAATCCGAAAATAATAATACGATACCTTAACTGGTTTAAAGTGTTCAGCATCAAGCCCTCAGCATCATCCAATGTAGAAACGAATATGTGAACTTACGTCCAAGTACCATTACCTTTCCGTTGATTCTCTTCTTCTCCTTCTTTTCTTTACTTTTTCTCATGGTTCTTTTGATCTTTTCCTTTTCCTTTACATTTTCCTTTATCTTTCTTTGCCTATTTACTTTCAGATTTTGTTTTTTCTTCAACCTCATTTTCTGCGTCTATTCCTTTATCTTCTCTTTGTCTTTACTTACCTCATTTTCTTTCTCGTTTTGTTCTATTTTTTTCCCTTTCTGTTGTATCCTTTTTTCTGGTTCTTTTCCACTTGCTCTCTTGTTATCATTTTCTTTCTGTTTTTTTTGGTATCTACCAATTTACAGTTAGACTGTGCAGTTGTTGTTAATATTATTGAAACGTGCAATTATGTTTCAATACTTCCAAAGGAATTAACCTTGAATCGAAGCTTTCTGGAGTCCACATGAGTTGACTTAATTTGCTTAGTATCAACTTTTAACTAAATAAGAGAAATTACGTCATTATAAAATATTTGTAATTGTTGAAAACATACACTAGTATATAGTCAGATACGCAAGGACAAGAAAATATCACTTCTTGTCCGTCCCGTGCTGTTGTCTACACTTTGTTTGCACGTTTTGTGACGCAAACTCTTTATGTTTTGTGACAAAAACTCAGTATCTGGGCAAGCATCGCAGTTGGAATTTGCTTTTTTACAAGCAGCTTTGGCAATATTCGTGCTGAAGAGACAGAGAAAGGTATGAATTGAATTAACACAATAATGGCAATATAATGACGTCCTTTTACTACATAAAAAACAATGTTAATGCAGTTAAATAAAGCAAGTTTCATTTCTGAAATAAGTATTTCACTATAGAGAACTGGCCTTGACAATCTCAAAATTAAAGTTATTGCAGGTG
Source organism: Chironex yamaguchii (assembly GCA_024741275.1). Classification (NCBI taxonomy): domain Eukaryota; kingdom Metazoa; phylum Cnidaria; class Cubozoa; order Chirodropida; family Chirodropidae; genus Chironex; species Chironex yamaguchii. The sequence goes on from JANTCA010020436.1 coordinate 35,759, forward strand.
TGAAAGCACGACTTGTTTTGGACAAGGACTTATTACTACGGAAAATTGATATTGGTCTAAGAGTTAATTTGGGAAATAGGTTTTTTGAATTAGAATACATTTTAGACATAAGCTCTATGGTCCTTTTCCTTTACGTTTTTTGTTGTTACAACTCCCAACCACACTATATTCAAACATTGCTTACAAAAACGTGTTTTGGACAGCATGAATTAAAATATTGTTACATAAACATTGTATGTTCTCACCTTACAAACCACGTTTGGCTTACTAAGTCGTAATGAAACACTAGATAGAATTAGATTATCTCTTAAATTTTGCTTCCTGACTTGGAATTTCTCAGCTTGAAGTAAAAATCTTATGACTATCTCATAAGTTCTATATTGCAAGTACTTGGTGTTGTTTTGTGGCTTTTACATTCAATAACAAAGTATTATTATTTCGTTTCCGCCAAATGTATAAATATTGTTGCTCCCAATGCTTATCAGCTTGGAATAAGGCGACAGTATTGAAAAGAACAGAAATTAAACACGGTATTCTCAAGCAAGAGCTTTGTCGCCAATTTAAGACGTGAAATGTTTAGTCTCTGAAGGTGACTTGAATGATTTTAACATGTAGAATACGTGCTTCCATGGTTACGTTTTGATAAGATTTTAAATTAACTTGTATCAACTTACACCTGGCGCTCATAGATTGCGAATTGTTAAACACTGGAAATTGAAAACAAGGTTCTAATTGTGGTTGCTGCAGAGCTGTATACCCCATTTAGTAATATAGTCCAATAGTTAATTATATCCTGTATTCTCGAATTTATTAAGATGCAATCACTGTAATTAATGAATCAAAATGAAGGAAATACCAATGATACACATGTAAAAAGAACTAGCAAAATCATCTTGGGTGTTGAAGATTGGCAGGGCAGGAAGAAGAAGACATAATGTTCTATTCTTCGTTTATCTGTCTTTCCCTTTGCCCCAATGGAGTTGGTACTCATTCTACTAGCATCGAAAGGACGAAGCGCTAAGTGATAGAACGAAAGAAGTATATAGACGTGATTTTCATGACGTAGCATGATATAGATCAAATATCGTAAGCTGAAGTCATAGTTGGTGCAAGAGTTCTCTGCAGAGGACTGTGTCATATTTTGTTTTTCACTCAATGCTTAAGGACCTGAATAAGAGGTAGCGTGTTTCCAAAAGTAAGAAGTATTTATGGTTATCAAGAGAGCATTACCTTAACAAGCCTGTCTTGCATGATATTGATATGTTTGCAAAACATTTTGAAGGTAGCAAGTGAAATTATTCAAATAATTTCGTACGGAGATAGTGGCAGGCTCATTCAAATTTGTTATACCACAGGGTATTGCTTTGACTTTTATGAAAATCATTACTTGATGGAATAATCTCTGCTGAATACACTTCATTAGACAGTGATACCCGCAACCTCTAACAGAATTTACAGATGGAACACCTAAGACTTATACCAATTGATTTGTATTCAATCTCATAAGCATTGCAACACAAACAATAACATTGTAATCATAAACGGTAAATCGATTTTGAAAACTTATTGCTTATTAAAATTGCATCACCTTATAAGCTCTCGTTTGCAAACGGAGGTTGTTCTATGAATTGTATAGGAAAAAGGAAGAAACTTGGTCTATAATCTTGTCGCATTTCATATTGTCTCCGAAGCACGTGATTGTCAGTCTGATCTACTGAAAGAAAAACGACATATATGTCAAGTAAATACATTCGATAAATCGCGCAGAAATTGCGATTCGATGACAGCAGTAACAAGGAAAATAAAACTTTGGAATTTGAAGCAATGAGAAAACAGGCGCAGTTCGTGTAGAATGCTTTAAAAGATGTGGTTATAAATTTCTAAGCTAAGAGTTAATACATTGGTGTGGTAAATAAGAATTTGTGTTGGAAAGCAGAAAAGAGGTTAATAGTGAGTTTTACAAGGATAATGCACGACCGCTGTAAGAAAGAAGCGTCTTACTTTTTAGAAATATGTTTTGATTAGTAACTTTCCGAGCAGAATGTTATCCCTGTCTTGTCCTCTTATTAAAAATACATGGAACAGGAGATAATGAAGTTAATTAAGTTATGCTAAAACTTTTGAGTTATTTCAACATTCTTATCAATACGTTTTAAATCCCTTGTTGTACTTTTTGACGATTAAGCTTTCACAATAAACCACTGACCACAAACGAAATAATGAAGTCAAGTGATACCAAGCAAACACAGTATTAACAATAGTTGTAGTCATTAAATAAATGATCTGAATATGCTCTTTGAAAATTAGTAGGCACAGTGATGATAGAGAGCAACTATCGGCAATTGGAAAATCCAGTTATTATAAATCCAACATTTTCTAACTACTCAATTTATCTTTTATGTAGTGTGTACTTTCAAACAGCCTCGTTCTCAGCTTGCATTACACTTAAGTTTATAATGTACGTTGGTGTTACGCTTGCAAAAGCCTCGTTCTCGTCTTGCAATTACATGGGTTTTGTTCACCAATCGTTTACGTGCTGCTAAAGGCTGCTAAAACAAGGTCTTGAAACAAATAAGAAACCCAAGAAAGTTCGATAGAGTGTAGGACAACTTCTTTTCATTTTAGAAGCTAAAATCAACCTGTTTGACAGGATGATTGGGGCTTTTTTGCCGGACAAAAAGTGTCAAATATCAAAGGGCAAGTGTTATTGACACAGATGCCTGACCCCAGAGGGCAAAATTGAAGCAAACAGAAATAGACAAAATAAATATGTAAATACACAGTCAATGAAACCAGTTTATCACCAGTTAAGTAAAAAGTACATGTAAAAGGCTACAGACGTGTAAACGTACGCTCTGGAACGTGAATATTCTGTAATTTTCGTCGGAAGAAGAAAACTAAGGCATGGTAACTGAACCAGTAGATGATGAAAACTCTAAGGTAATTGAAGAAGAAGGTTTTGCTTCCAACCTGGCACGCTTAAAAAGAGCGATACTGATGATGTGAGGGTATGGCAGAAAGCTACTGCAAACAAAGAAGTTTCGAATTTACTACCATGATCAGTCGTAATAATTAAAGCAGTTTCAAAGTTTGCAGCCCAGTTTGCAACAAATGCTATTGCAACACTATTGGCATAGATATTCTGGAGGGGTACTGGTATTGACCAAACTGTAACATAGTCAATACACATTGAAGTAACCTTTTGAGTGTGTAAAAAAACTATCTATATTAACAAGCAGGTCATAAAATCTGGTATCTGTCGAGTAAAAGTTCCAATGGGAGATTATGGATGGCTATCAATTTGTTTGTTTTCACAAAAGTGATATTATTATGACCAAATGAGCACATTCTTATTCATTTCAGGCCTCATATATTAAGCTCAAATCAATGCCTGCATAGCTTGTATGGCATGATGTAATAGTGTATGTCAGGGTGTACTAACAGACGTCAACCTGAACTACTCGTTTTTAAGTATCTTCATTTTGCTTTAATTGGTAGTTAAGGAGTCTGACACTAAGCATCGATGGTATTTCCTGCATTTGATTTACTCAGTAACACATTCATATGCAATTTTAGAATTAAGATTTATTATGAGAAAGCACGTCCCCATGGTGTAATGGACGAGACAACGGTTCTTGCAAGCCAGCGGTTGTGAGCTCGAATCCGCGTCACCACAAATAAAATGCCATTGGTGAGAGAAGGTAACGGGAGGCAACTCTCACAAAGAGCTCACTTTCTAGTAAATTCCTTAATACTGGCATGGGAATCAGCTGCGCTCAGAAATGAGTATGCTACAAAAAACGAGAAAGCAAAGACACTTGTCTGTAAATACAGACAATTTTGGAAGGGTGTGATACCCTAACATATTGTGGAAAAAGGCTTTTGTGCAATATAAAAAATATTTGGGGAGACCTCCCTTGAGCCTTCACCACCACCCCTGAGTCTTTTATGTCCCACGCTGTCACTTCAAAAATGTCGCCATTTTAAGCATAAACAAAGTCTTGATCACGCAAGACTTGATTTATTACGTAATGATAAGCTGTGTATAGCCAAAGGACATGAGAAGAAGTTGAGAGGCAAAACACGTATGATGATTCAGTCTTTGGAACATCTTGAGACGCCAGTGAAATTTGGTGGTATGCACTTGGGTTGATAATTGAGAAATTCACTTTTCATAAAAATCAATGTTAATATTGTAAATGTAAGGGATGTTGCACTAAAGCCAGAGAGTCAATGTCCACAAGGTCTCCATTCATGTGGATCCTTTAGGAGCCATGTGCAAATAGAAAGCAAAGGAATTTTCGGATATTTAAATGATGCCTAGATGTAGCATGTAATTTACGTTTTGCCGTATGCAGTCGATCAGGAGCAGGGCATTCAGGACACACATAAACAGGGAGGTTATGAGTAGTAACGGAGTGGGTGACTTAAGGCTTTATGGAAGTGGCCTTGTAACTAGGCTTAATGATGGCAAAGAAGTCACGTAAGACGTCAAGATACAGTCTAGATTCACATTTCACGATCTGTGAGTAAATGTTTTGTTATTTGTAAGCGTTTAAGTAGGATCAAAGTATTATACATGTCTGAAGAGGAAACTTAAGGATGGTTTTTGAAGCATTTTAACAAGAAATCTCCTACCATAAGCAATGCACTGAGGTGAAAACAAACGAATGGGTGTGTCGAGAAGTAAGGGTGCTAGCTACTGCAAGAAAAAAAGGAAAGGAAAATGAAGAAGGACAACCACTGGAAAGAAGATCTGAAGGTATAGTGGTGATAACAATCGAGGGTGAAGTCCGGGTAAAAGCAAGACAGGGTCGGACAAGAACTGCGTGGGTGGATAACATCGAGAAGGGCAGTTACCGGAATACGGTTAGAGAAAGGCCAAGACGAAGAATGCCAACGATTCTCGTCTAGGACTATGGCTTGCAGGAGGAGTAAGCAGTGCAAGCTAAAGTGAATTTCCTCAGTGTAAGCATCGGTTTTTTACATTGATATGGAAATAAATAGTCTTCATAGGTCGAAGTTTTCGAAGGTAAAAGTAGTAACTTCCATAAAAAGAAATTTAAACAAAACCCTTTTCTAATATTAACAAAATGAAAACGATATGCATGATTGACACGAATCTCGTCAACGGGGCGCAGCTACGTAGGTTTTGCTTAGGGATTATCAATCTCATTCCGGACATTGAGAAACTGCGCGGTTCTGTGAGAGAAAGTACATTGACAATTTTCTCAAGCTCTTGTACTGAATCTTTGTGATAAACAGTCAGATATGTAGTCTGCTAACAAAACAAAAGAAAAGATACTATGTTGAATTGACTGAGGCTTAAAATACCAGCATTAGCCAATTCTCACAATTGTAACCAGCTTGACTTACAGGTACCGCTCTAGAATATGGTCACGCAATTTTGAAAGAAAAAATCTGATTTGACTCCTTTTGCAACCTTGTTTGTGAAGACATAGTTTGATGAATGCATTTACTATGCTGGATAATATAGAGGGCCTATCATTTTCAAACAGATCTTCTGTTTTGAACGCCAAATTCTAGCCGACGTTTATCAGTGATTACAACTCAAAGAAGCGCCATCTATAGCTGTCGTCTTAAAGAACGGAGGCGGTGCGTTTCAAACTTTTATCTCCCAGATGAGCGGAATAAATTTTTGATGATTTTGCTGGTAATCGCACCAATACGGTTGTCCTGTCTACTCAAAATCATAATTTTTTTTACCAATGCAGGGGATTTGTTGAAGTTATAAGTCAAGTATTTCCCACGTGAGGTTTTCAATTGAAGCTCAGCCTCAATACAAAGTACTACAATGTAGTGATTATAAGCATCGTACAAAACCATTGTTGTTGCAAATTTATTGGCTCAAAATAAATTGATTTTATATGAAAAAGATACACATTTACTACGATGAAACCATTGTAGAAAACGGATTTAATATCAAGTGTATGCATTCGACATAATTTCTTGGTCAATGATCTTGTGTACGTCTTTAATAGTAATATATTTTGTTAAGTGTATTAAGCTTAGGAAGACAATTCTTATCCAAACAGCACCGCAGATCAAATTTTTCTCACTAGATAGTGTAGTATGTTGTTTTATATTATCAATAATTTCAATAGCAGAAAATAAGAAACGTTTTGGTGATGTTAGTTAATTTAATCTTTGAAATCTAACAGGGAGCAGCTTTATCACATCCCTAAGTGCATTAACAGAATTTTACTTTGAATGCTATGAAAAGTATCTGGAAATTGTGTGAAAATAAGAGGTGCTTTTTCACATAAAATAGAAAGATAATTTATTTTGATTTAAACTTTGGCGTCTTACGTTTATAGAGCATTTTCTCCATTTTTCGGAGCCACTTCTGCGTTAAATCTTGTATACCTTTTTCTTGAAACTATATTTGACATCAATTATTCTGTTACATTTGTAGCAGCTTTTTAAACATTTTAATAAAGTGAATAAATTTCTTAACAGGCAGCAAAAAATGTCGAGTTAGCATAGCTCTTTGTGATCATTCTTCTAGGGGCTGGAATTTCTCAGCTTTGCTAGTAACTATGGCAAAACCAATGCCTTTTTGTTATACAATAGACACGATGTAAATGAGTCGCATTGCATAACGAGCTGTGAATCATTCAAAATCCAATAGCCACTCTCTTTTTTTAGGGTTGAACAGACTCAAGTTTACTTAACCTGGACTTTATCAACGTGCAAATCTATATTTTTATCAAGTAGAAGAAGCGCAGATGTCACCGCGATGTCCGTTACGTGATTACAATTATCTCCAGATAGATATAAGGAGATATTCAAAGTTGTATTTCTTTATGGCTGACTTGCTTGACACAGTGTGCAATCTGAAAATTAGAGATAAAACATCTCAAACATTCATAATTCAAGGGTCATAACATAGTGACGTTACTTTGAATGTGATGGTTAACTGATTTCATCACTATAAGTGTATGTAAATATTATGTTAAATCCCCAAGCTCTTGTCGTCTACAGATTACGTTGGATATAATCAGAGCTGATATCTCAAAGCAGTTTGTATATATTCTTGGCAAGCTTCCTTTTGTGTTAAATTATTCAATCATTAACACTATGCAAAAGCGATCCGTCTACTTCGCTTGTCCTCCTTTAGTTTGGTTTCCATTTTCAGTCAGTCTTGCATTGCAGAAACTTAAAACCATTGAAAATATACTCAGCAAGTACAAAAGCCTTGGCCGACAGTCAATTACCATGTGGTCATGTTTGCAAAGAAATTATCATTTATCTTGCTGTGCCTAAGCTAATAATTGGATGTTTACAATTAATTCTAATTTAGTAAATGTTACATGGCACTCATTTTCAACTTTTGCTCTTATCAACCTTAATAAATGAAATATAACTAACACGTCGTACCAGCATTCTGACCATGAAAAATATTACACAGGTATTCTACTAGACGGCGAGCAGTAATATGCTTACAAGAAGATGCCCTTGTTCATGTGAGCGTGAGAGCTTCGTGTGGATCACTGATGCTCTCTCTACTTCATATGATCGTTTCACATCCGTAGCAGCTGTGATAATTCGATTTCCATTGCATCCGCAATGTCTCAGTGAATGTTAGGCGTTGTCTCTCATACCAGTCAAGACAAGAAATTCCGGCTCCTTCTTCTTTACTACTGGTCAAAGAAATTCCGGTTGCTTCTCCCTGATGAACCCCAAGAGCTCCTATAGTGACGCAATCGTGACGTCAGAAATTCACCTTTCAAAGACAACGTCTCGTTACCTCAATAGTCTCAGAGCATACTACGGGAATAAGGGAGTTGAGACACCTACATCTGAAAGTTTAGGTTATGAGATTCTTGAAATTTGCTGGATAAAATTCCTAACAATAGTCTAAAGGGCTTGGTGACTATAAAATCTCTTGATCTAGGCCCCGGACTCCCTTGATTTTCAGTGTTGTGTGCTCTGCTATAGGATACCATAGTCCTAACATTCCGAAACATAAGCATACCAATCTACCATCAAAGAAAAATCGCAGCACTCAGAAACAGGATGAGTAAAGGTCACTGAAGGAACCAGTATGCTTATCTTATGCATAATTAACATCCCTTTTAATCTTCTGCGATTAATTTATTACTTGAGCTTCATCAAGATTTTGCAGTTCGGCTTATAGTGATATTATTTCTTAAGGCAGATTAATATCATGTAACACCGATGACTATTTTCTTTTTTGGGACAATATCTACAGGTGACGCTGTGTCGTCGCGATAAATGAACACTACATGGTGCACAGCAACTTGCTGCGAAAATATTCTGGAGTCGCGAAATATTCGAAGAACCATCACTATGTGATCACTGTAGACGAGTGTGTAGTGCGCTGTTGCTGTACTTTGTCCTCTGAATAGATTTTCTTTCCTTCAGGAAGGACTACTAAGTGTACACTCACTATTTGGGACTGTGTGTAATTGAATATTAGATAACAATAGCATTTAATTCTCTTATCAGGTTTGGCATTGTCATAAGATCCTTCTTAAAATCAGACCAGGATTCAGATTCAAAAACAAGTAAAAAGTGATATACCTAGGAAATCAATTTCATGTTTATCTCATCCCTGAAATTAGTTGAAATAGGTGTTTTGTTGGCAAGTGGAAAAACACAATACTAGCAAATATAGCCGTTTTTAACATGATGTAAGGTAGATGCAGTTGTTAATGGTTTGTCAGGAAATTGTCCTTGTCGAATGCATTCATTATCACCATCATCATTATTGTCACGATTATTGTTATCCTCATGTTCGTAATCAGCATCATCAAGAATGTTATCACTGCTGTTATGATAATCATTGAGACATCGACAACATCAATGGCTATCATTCTTGGAATAATTCTTTTACAAACTCACCGTTTTCCAAACTAGGAAATATTGAAAGTAACATGAACCTGTATAAGAAACAAAACAGAAACTGATAGCAAAGTTTGAATGCAATATATTTCAGCTCTAACACATTGGGGTATGCCTAGGCATAAAATATATACTAGAGGTAAAGCTACAGACTATGTAAATTTATCACTTTCAACTTTTGTTATCATTGATAAGTCTTGGTTTCATTAACATTATTGTTGCCATGTCTTGTGCTAGTTTTCATATATGCGCTTTCAAAGCCAGCAGCAAAATTTCTAATCTTGATTCATATATTATGGCCTTGAAGAATGGCAGATACTGTAAAGCAGATATGAACTAGTAAGTTTGTGACATAATGCAGAATTGTTTCAATTGCGTTAATAGAATTGCCAAAACAGGTTGTCAGGCAAAATGTACTATCAATCTGCTGAAAGTTTGAAGACAGGAATTAGTTACCTGGATGTTTAACTGAAGAGTATATACCTTTATTGGTGAAAGCAGTTTCTTTGCGTTAAAACAAGCTAAAGTGATCACTTCAAAGAACATAACTGAACTATGACGCATAGTGAACTTGTATGCACAAAGTAATAAAAACAATTAATACATACCGTATGAAGATGTGAATTGACTAGGCAGACAGACAGACAGGAGGATAGACACACAAGCATACAAGCATATATGAAACTATAAGGGAGCTTTAGATCCAGTACGAGCACACCCCCCCCCCCGGCTTATTATTTAGGAAGTCGAACTCGTACCGATTCTTTGCAGTGTTTATTCTCAGTTTGAAAACAGCTACTTGATTTAGCGAAACGAAATGGCGGAGACTAAAGCAACAGCTGCGTGCCTTTCCTCTGAAGACGGGTTTGATGAAACCTACGTATTAGCATTATTAGAAGAAAAGATCTAGAAGGTTTGTATCTACTTTTCCATATTGGAAATTCGCAAAGTTCGATTTTAATCAAAAATAGTGTGTCGAACTCGTTCAATCCAGAACGAGATTTATCGAAAAGGTCGTCCTGAACGACTCCCATCAGTACGCTTTTGTGGTGATTTCCGCATGAAGTGCGCAGATAGGTTGCGCACTTGTAAAACTCGTACTTTCAATGGACTAAACCTTCCTATAGATAGAAATGGGGTTCATGACGGATGCCTTTTCGCTGACGAATTTCGTGAGTACCCATCCAGGTGGGGAAACTAAATACGTCACCACTCTCTTAATGTTAAAAGGAAAAGCTGACACAGACTAAACACCATCGATATATGTTGTTTGCCATCATGCCACCATCATCCAAGCGGCCTATGTGAACGACTTTTGTGGACATAGAAGCTCTGCACACTACGCCAGAAGCAACACAGGTACACCTGTGGAATTTGGAAACTGCTGATTTGGCACAGGACATCAATACCGGTCTGCATCCTGCTAAGAACTTGCCACCTGGAGCTGAACTTAACTGGCTACACCGGAGCTGAACTTAACTGGCTACACCGGAGCTGAACTTAACTGGCTACACCGG